>PVJI01011557.1:0-55393 GCA_004026765.1 Micronycteris hirsuta | reverse complement strand
TTTGGGAAATTCTCCATCATTATGTGTTCAAATATTTTTTCAATTCCTTGGATTTCTTCTTCTCCTTCTGGCAGCCCTATGATCCGTATGTTGGGATGTTTACAGATGTCCTGGAGGTTTCTGAGCCCCTCCTCCATTTTTTGAATTCTTGTTGCTTCATTCTTTTCTGGTTGGATGTTTTTTTCTTTCTGCTGGTCCACTCCATTGATTTGAGTCCCAGTTTCCTTATCCCTATTGGTTCCCTGCAGATCTCTCCTCATTTGTTCAAGCAAGTTCATTAATTTTTCATCGAATTCTGTTAGCATCCTTATTACAAGGGTTTTGAACTGTGCATCTGATAGGTTGGCTATCTCTTGGTCGGTTAGCTCTGGGGTTTTGATCTGTTCCTTTCTTTGGGCCATTTTTTCCCCCCTCAGTGAGCCTGTTATTGTAAGGAGGGCGGAGTCTTGGGGATCCCCTCTGCAGGGAAGTTCCTGGTAGTTATGCTGTGACGTAGCCTCTGGGGGCGGGACCTGAGCGCACAATGGCGCCTTCTCCGCTCTCCGCACCCACACTGCCTCCAGCAAGCAATTCCGGCCCCTCTGCGCTGGCTCCGGGGGTCGCTCCGGGGTCGCTGGATGGGCTGCACAGCTCCAATCCCCTGCGGGTCTCCCCAGCGAACTTTCCTGTGAGGCCGGGAGTTCTTCCTGCCGCGGACTCTACCCCCACAGGCGGTCTCACTCTGCGCCGATGGGTTGCACCCTTCTTTCTTTCCCGGTTTCTCTGCACACGAATGCAGACCTGCCCGGTCCACTGGTCTCGGCCCTGCTGGGTCCGGATGAGCCGGGCGCAGACTGCGCTTCATTCGGTCACCATCTGGATGTGCTGCAGTCTCTCCAACCACGGACCTGCCGTCTGCTCACCTGCTCGCCACGGGGTTGCTGAGTGCTCTCCCTCCGCCTGCACCTTCTGGCTCACCAAACTAGATGAATGTATCTTCTTTAATTCCTTGGTTGTCAGACTTCCTCTCAATATGATTTTCTGTCAGATATGGCTGTTCTTGGATGTGTAGATTTCTGATTTTTTTCCTTGTTTGGTTGTGCGAGGCGGTACAGTGCATTCACCTATGCTGCCATCTTAGGAAGTTCTGTCTCTCTTAGTTCATTTTTACCTAGACCAGTCCTCCCTGCCTGCCCCACCCTTTTCACGGTGCTGACGTTTTGGGCCGTCTAGCCCAGTTGTCTCGAAGAATGTTCCACTTTTTGGATTTGTCTCTTTCCTCATGAGTAGATTTTGGTTAAACATTTGGCAAGAGAACCATGTAGGTGACAGGTCCTTCCCATTGTGTCACATCAGAGGCCCATATTGTCAGGGTGTCTCACCCTTGGAGAGGCTAAGTCTGAGCTCTTGTGTAGGACTGTGAGCACCAGCTCTCTCCACTATGAAGACTGCTTTCCCCTTTGTAATTTATACGCAATCTGTGGGATGATATCTGAGACCGTGTGGATTTTTTGTTCACCCAATGCTTTCGAAATCCCCCTGATGCTCTTTGGCTAAATGGGCCATTATGTTGGAACCCCATGTTTTTGATCACTTTCTTTTCTTGGCTTCCAGGGCCTGACAGGATTTTGGTTTTTACCTGTTCAACTGCTCATTCTCAGTTCCTTCCCTTCTCCTTTACCTCTATCTGTGTTAGTGTTCTAGGCCCCAATCCTCAGATCTTTCAATCCTGTCTTGTGGCTTTGAAAGTCATCTAAAAGTTTAGGGCTCCAAAATTACTAACTCTAGCCCAGATTTGTTTCCTTAACTCTCATGTATCCAACTTCCTCCTTGACATTTCCACTTTTATGCCTCAAAGTCATCTCAAACTTCTTAGATCCAAAAGTGATTCTTTGATCCCCCCACCCTTTTTCTCATCCATTTCAGTATGACAACTCCATCCTTCCACTTGCTCAGGACGAAATCTTGGAGTTACCCTTGACTGCTGTGTTTCTCATACTCTCCATGTCAAATCCATCAGAAAATTCTGCTTTTGCCATCTTCAAGATGGCACTGTTCACTGTCTCCAGGTTTCCTGTGATAGCCTGCTTTCTAGTCTCCCTCCTTCTGCCCTTCCCTTTTCACGGTCCATTTTCAACACAACAGCCAGAACAATCCTTACAAAACGTGGGTCTTCCATTCAATGTTCCTCATCTCACTTGGAGTATAAGCCCAAGTCCTGACCTCAGTCGATCAGGCCCTAGATGATCTGTCCCCCTCCCTGCCCCACACCCTACCCCATGATTTTATTTACCTTTACTTTCCCCTTTGCTCACTCCACTCCAGGTACTCTCACATCCTTGCTGTTTTCCAAACCTGCCAGGCACCCTCCTGCCCTAGGGCCTTTGCACTTGCTGCTCTAGCTTCCTGGAACACTTTCCCCCTGGATGTACACCCTAGAACCTATGCGTGCCCATGATTGCCTCCAGATGCTGCATCTCAAGGGCTTAGCTCACTTGTACTATGGAGCTAGGAGCAATCCAAAGCCTGGTGCAGCTCTACCTGGGAAACTCATCTTTCTGACGGGGGTGACCCTGTATCCCTGGAAGCACTTGAGTTCAAGTTCCATCCACAAAAGCATAAGCAAAGTGACAACACGAGACTAAGAGAACACTTTTAGCTATTGCATTTGCTGTTCCCTCTGCCTGGAAACCCCTTCTTCCAAGTCTTTTCATGTCTGGCTCCATCTTATTCAGACTGCAGCTCAGACGTTGCTCCCTTTAGAGAATCCTCCCCCGAACACTGTACAGCTATCCGAGGCTGTGCAGTCTGTGCATCACAGCAGCCTTGCAAGTGGGGGTGAAGTCCAGCCCATGCCCTGCTGATCAAGGATTTCACAGAAGAAAGGACCTGCCTGGCTTGCAGAGACCTTGGACATTGTATCTAAATTAGCCGCCCCCCCCATTGTCTGGTTAACATGTGCCAGTGCTCTGTAAAATTTTGTATCTCACATATTTGCAATTATATTATCTAGTTGCTACCTGTGTCCTTCCACAAGGATGTAAACCTCACAGGAGGAAGGATGGTGTAGGTCTTGTTCCTTATCATGCCCTCAGTGCCTGACACGTGGTAGGTGCTCAATAAACATTTACTAACAACAGCATTCTCTCTCATTTTGGGGAGATGTACACACTTATTTATATTTTTATTTTGGTTAATAAATAGTAATTTAAGTCAGTTAGCTTACATGTAAGGAAACTGAGGACTTTAGGAATGAAAAGATTCGTCCAATGACACCCAGGAATTAATAGCAAAGCTAGGTCTTGAACCCAGGACTCCTATGTGAGGGTATGGGGCACTACATGGCTTGACCAGCACTTATCTGGCCTCAGTCCTTTGGTAGAGGTGGTGCCAGGTGCAGCTGACACTTGCTTTGCCCCTGTCTCAGAGCTGCACAGGGAGCCGGGGCTCCTTGTGGAGAAGTGGTAAGAGACTCTGAATTAATATTGGTAAATCATGCCAGAACCCTTGTGTGTGCATTATTATTATTGCCCCCCATATATTCTAAAATGATTCCTGTAAATAATTATAAAAATAAATCTCAGTGACAAATTTTTTATTTTATTTTATTTCCAGGAACACATTTATTCATCATAATCTCTTCAGGGATAGGACAAATTGGAGCACTGGGTAGTGAATACAATTTGCAAATAGGCAATATAAGTAGAGAGAAAATTAATATGTATTCCTCAGCGCTCTAAAAGGAGAGGAAGAACATTAATAGCCATTTCCTTGCAGATATAACTTTGAAAATGTTATTTCTGATCCATCAGCATGGGGCTCCATATGAGGAAAATGGTTAAAACGTGACAAGAAGCGATTAGATGTGAAATGGCATTTTTCTGGCGCTCCTCCCCAGCCCCTTCACCCTGTTCTTACTGGGACATGTGAGGAGTCCTGTTTTCTTTTTTTCAGATTGGAATTCTGGCCTGGGGTCAACTGCTCATTTGCTGGGTGAGGCCTTCGGTCTCAATTTGCACAATCAGTAGTTGGTATGGCTGATTTCTAAAGCACTGAATTTGGATGATCACAATTCCAAATTACTTGGGGATGTTTGAGAAAAACATAGATGCAAGGGTACCAACTGCTGACTAGAATCTCATTTCCATATATTTTGATTGAGGTTCAGGAAGGTGCCTTAGCTTGTAAGTGGCAGAACATCTCCATGTCAAGTTGGTATTTTGGAAGGGTACTTGGGGCTTAGACATTGCTCCCCCGGCCCCCACTGGACAATATACAGTTGAGTAGGTTCTCTGGCCAATGTTCCCTTTCCCTATCAAAAGTTTAATATGAGCCCCTCTCCCCAAGTCAGAGATGACTTCCCTCCCGAGCTCAGCTAAGGACTGGGGTATTGGACAAGTTCCAGGCAAAGTGGGAAATCAGATTTGTTTTTCATTGCTGTTTTGGGGAGTTGTGAAAATAATGCTAAAAGATTGCCAGATAGCAGTTTCAATCGTAAATTCTTTTTTTTTGGCCCCTGCCATTCCAATCTCCTCCCTTCTTGGTTTTGATTATAAAAGTAGTACTATGCATGTTGCAAAAATCACAGAAGTGGAGTGAAAGGCAAAAGCCCCTTTCCCACTCACCTTCCCAAATCCATTCCCTTCCCCATTCCTTGCTACTGTTTGCATTTTAACAGACAACAATATAATCTATAAAGATCAAAAAAGAAGGGAAATCAGAGGCATTGAGAATTCATAATAGTAATAATTATTACAATAGTAAATAATAATAATCATCATCATCTAACATTTGTGCAATGACTGCTCATGCCCTACATTATGATTGCATTTAATATTTGTTTTTAAAAATTTAATTTGTTCTGGTTGGGAGCGTAGATCATCCTCAATCCCCTCACATATGTGCAAATACTGCAGAGAGCCTGGAAACCTTTTCTCTTTCCTCCACATCCTAAACGCCCTCCTCCAGACTGAAAGGAGGCTGCCTAAGCAACAAAGAGCATTTTGTATGCAGACATCCAGACTTTTTTTTTTTTTTTTAGTTGAAATTTGAATGTGGTGAGTCTGAACTAGGGTCTGGGGCATGATTAATTGCAGCAACCATCTTAATCTGCCCAGGGGCTAGGCCTGAAAGAAATGAGGCCAGGTTGAATAGAAATTCGGCTAAGGATAGGTAGGAATGCTAATAAAACTTTGCTAACTGGCCCTGCCCTTTTCTCAAGTGGTGATGCATAGAGCTGGAAGATTTAGGAACCCAGTTCCTGTTTCGCTGGTTCTGGCCAACCCTAGAACCAACTCCCTTGACTGGAAATAAACAGGATCTTCCTTTTTGTTCCTAGGAATGTGAGGGAGGAAGAACTCCAGGGTAAAGGGCCTCTTCTGCCAAAGAATAATAATAATAACAAAGATGACAGTAGGAATAAAATATTGCCCTCTTCATCAAGCGCCATAAGGAAATGTCCGGTCATATGTGTTGAACATTCTAACTCTCCATGTGTACGTGTAAGAGTTCCAGAATTCATAGACCCGGGATTTCCAGCTCAGATCTGATTTGAAATTTCTGTTCTGTGGCCCTCATAAGTACACTGTACAATTAGGCTACCTGTCTCAATTTTGGATTCAGAAAATAGGATCACAATTACAGTGCTTGTCAACGTAGTACTATAAATGACTGAGCACAAATCTCTCCGGGAGGGTATGTCTTAGTCATTTATTCTCACAGTGTCTAGCACAGTGCGTTGTTCCTGGAAGCTGGGGCACAGGGGCTGTGGAATAAAATGGGGGTGAGGCAGGGGGTGCCTGCGACTCACTTTCAGCTGGTCATGAAATGGGGTTAAGGGACTGAGGAAGAACCCAGATGACTATGGGAGCCTTTCCTTTCCCTCAGTGCTCCTGGGGCAGGGGCAGAAAGAGGTGTGATCAGGGAGAAGCCCCAAGAAGACCTGTCTCCTCTGTTTTCTCTTGGAAACTCCTCGTATTGCAAAGGAATCATTTATCTACCTCCTGGGACAGCCCTATCTCAGCATTCCTTTGCTCTCTCCTCTCCCAAAGGGAGGTCCAGGAAGAAGTTTACCTTTTACTGTTTCTTTTTTTAAAAGTTTTTATTTATTTATTTTTGGACAGAGGGGAAGGGAAGGAGAAAGAGAAGGAAACATTAATGTGTAGTTGCAGCTTGAGAGAGCCCCCTACTGGGGATCTGGCACACAACCCAGGCATGTGCCCTGACTGGGAATCGAACCAGCAGTCCTTTGGTTTGCAGGCTGGCGCTCAATCCACTGAGCCACACCAGCCAGGGCAAGCTATTTCTATTTAATTTTCCTTTTTGTTCAAAAAGGTGATGAAGTACAAGGATGTCCCTGACCCCTCTCTTCTAATTTTCCTTGGTCTAGAGATACAGATTCTTTCTTGTCTTTCTCCCTTCCCTCCTTTCTTCCCCCTCCTCTTCCTTTTTGCCCTGTTCCTATGTTCTGAAGAGTAACTTCCAAAAGCTGAGGGGAGTAAGGACAGGTTGATCTAGTGTGTTTGTAGAGGAGTCCTGCCCGCTACATTCAGCAAATTTCTGCTCTGCTCAAGAACTTTCAATAGCTCCCTTTTGTCATCAACTTACATTTCAAACCCTGAAGCCCACCTTAATCTGAGTGATCCTGAACTTTATTTATTTATTTATTGATTTCCCCAATTATCTGTCCCCTACAGTCAACTGACCTTCCTGGCATATTTACATAGTGGAGACAAGATGGGATCCAGAGTCATTCTAGGCAAAACTAACAACTAAAAGCCAAGCAGAGGGTGGGAGAAGTAGAAGAGGCAGGACAGGTAAGGGTTGATGGAATGATAAAATATCTTTAGGGACATAATTGAGATTTGGCCTGTGTTATTAGTTGTTCAGGAGCTACTGAAAGATTTTAGGTAGGGTCAAATCAGGCTTTTAGAATGATCACCCTGTAGCTATGTAGGGGAGGGAACAGTAGTGGAGACTTCAGAAAGGTAGAAAAGATTCCTGCCCACTTTGTTGTTATTGATAGTCTGCAGAATAGTGTACGAGCAGAAGACACAGCCATGTATGGAGGCAGGGTCATGGACGAGATGACCTTGAGCATCCTCTGCTTGGCAGGGGGTTCCAATTTCATCTTTGAATAGGTTTGTCTCTCCTGCTGGTCAAAGCCCTTCTAGGAAGGTCAAGGTGAAAGGTGTCTGGGAGGGCAGAGAATCATGACCAACAGAGACTGGGCCCACTTCCTCCTTTTCAGGCAGGAAAAGCAGACAAAAATGGACAATGGACCAGAGAGGGTGTGTCCAGCAGAGAAGGAGGGAGGAAGAGCATGAGGAGCTTGTCGTGGGGCAATAGGCCTGGAAAGATTCCCTTTGATCCCCCTTATCTCTGAAGGGCAAGCTTTCTTTTTTGGCCTGTAGGACCTTTTGTTGCAGCATTTCCTGGAATCCCCCAGAGTAAACACAGCCAGGTTTACGTTCTTACAGCTCCGCTTTGCTGTGTCCGCTCCTCCCAGCAGAGAGTGGGGCAGGCGAGTCAACCCTCAGAGCCCAACGCCACTCACCAGAATGCTGACAATCAGGGTTCACATTACAATGTGGTGGCACCAGGCCCGAGAGAAGGCGATGAGAGCCACAGAATGCTTAACCATGACCATAATTATCGTCCTGGCTGTACAGCCCCAAATTTCTAAGTGCTGTTTAGACACACCGGACAACGAAAAGCCCCGGGGCAGAGGTGGGGGGCTACGAGTACAAATAGGTCTGCGGTGCATGTGAGGCCTGGAGCCCGGCAAGTCAGGACTTAGTTTTACTTTCTCTATTTGGATGGAGCCTATACCCACTGGTATGAAGAGAGCTCTTGGCTGAAATAGGGACAGGTGATAATGAGACAATGAACTGGTATCTGGTAATAGCTTTGTGTATCCTGGGGATGGAGGTGTGAAGGCAAACATAGTCAGGGAGTAAGTTTGGATTCTTTCAGCTGAGGACGGGCATGAGCTTCCAGTTACCTGCCCACCAGGCTGGATTTCATACAGACAGGGGGCAGTAATGGCCAGCCCTCACTTCCAGATGAAGGGAAAGTGTGTGTGGTCTGACCTCACGGATAACTGTGCCTGCCAAATACCTTTACTCTGTGAGGAGGGAGAGAAAGGGTGAAGAGAAAAAAAGAAGCCTGATATTTGGGCAGATCACTGAACCCTCTTCCCAGGGCTTATTACTGTCAACAGGGGTGCTATTAGTTGAGCCAACACTTTATTTATAGGGAAATTCAGTCCCCCCCTTCTTCCTCACAAATGAAGCGCACCCCACCAGGTGTCCATTCAACCTCCCCACTGGTTTCTTCCTCTCAAAAGTTGGGAGGGGAGTTCCAGCCAAGAGGCCCCTCCTCTCAGCAGTTGAAGACAGTTATATAATCCGGATTGTGAAATATTGTAAAGGCCTGGCTCACCGCGGCCCGCCCCCTCCTCGACTAACGGCTCAGATGGGGTGCCTCTGATGGGGAGTTCGCGCCCGCCGCGCCCCCGCAGTCTGACCCCACGAACGCAGTAGAGCTCTCGGCGTGGAGTTTCTGGGGGACGCTATTCTCGTTCCCCTGACCCCCTCATGGCGCGATAGGGTCCTGGGAAGCCTGGGTGGCACGGGAAGTTGCACGGTCACGCCACACTGACGGGGCACGGGGCGCTGCGGGACACCTGTTGCGGCACACACCGTGGGGCTGCCGAGGCTCACCTGCGCGCCGGCCGGCTCCCGGCGGTGCCGGGCTTGCAGCTGAACCGAGTTTGCGATAACAGCCCGCGCCTCCGGCTTCCGCAGGGTCAGCTGACCGCCCAGTGCGGAACTAAAGCCTGGCCCGCGCAGCCCGCTGCTACCACGTTTTGTGCTCCAAGCTCTGCACTTAGGGTCGCGAGTCCGCCCCGTCGCCATGGCCGGGCTCGTGGTCAGCGGATCGCAAGTAAGTCTGCCAGCCCAGCCCCGCCCCCGCTGGGACACAGTTGGTCTGGGGAGGGAGCACTACGGCCAGGGGCGCCCACGGTTAAACAGGGCTCCCCGCTCCACCTCAGGTCTGCAGGTGAGAAGTCTGTCCCGTGCCCAGGCCTGCCCTGGCTTGGTAAGAAGAGACCCCTATTTTGAGTCTGGCACACTCCTTAGCTGTGGCGGGAAGGGGAAGGCCCCCTCCAACCCCAGGTCGCCCGGTAGCTTCCACCTCCTTCTGCCCCTAGCGCTCTCTGACCCGGGCTGGCCGGCGGGCTTTTCTGTTAGAGTGGTAAATGCCCGAAGGCCACCATACTTTTGGGGGCCTACAAAAAAGTTTTAATTTCTTTAATAATCAGAATAAAAAAAAAAGAACTCTGATCAAAGAAAACGTTTTATAATATTTGTCTCTTTACCAAATGCTGTTGTAAAATGCAGGCTTACTTTTTTTTTCTTTTGGTATTTTGCTTTGTTGAGTTTTGAAGATGTTGAGTTTCCCGTAAGTTGAAGGCAGGACCCTCCACCAGTAAAAAGATTATGACTGACTTTATTGCGATAGTTGCTTTATTATGGTGATCTAGAACCCAAACCCTCATCGTATCGCCTAGGCGTGCCTGTATAATTTTTAGTTTTAGTTTTTTTAAAAAATGTAAATAATGGAGGCAAGAGTCCAGGAAGGCAGAGGTGGCTCTGGCCCACCACAGAAAGTGAAATCATGATGCATCCCAGCAGGCGCTGGGTCAAGGGTCCACTGCAGACTGGCTCTGGCTCCTAACGGTGGGGTCCTTATCCAGGGCAGGCAGAAGGCGACAGCCCTCCGGTTTTCTTATTTCAGCACTGAATTTCCTGAATAGCTGCCTATGGGAAATATCAACACTCCAGTTTCAACCCGGGGTGATAGACACCAGCTTCATTTGCTTTCAGCCCTGTGGTGAAGCCTCAGGTGTTTTTAGTCGTTGCTGGAGGGATAGACTCAGCCACTCTGGGACCAGGTGCCTTTTACCTGCTGGAAAAGCCAGGTCTCTATTTTTAACCTCTGATTAAGGCAGCCCTCCAACTCCCTACCCTTCCCTGTACA
Organism: Micronycteris hirsuta; assembly: GCA_004026765.1. NCBI lineage: Eukaryota > Metazoa > Chordata > Mammalia > Chiroptera > Phyllostomidae > Micronycteris > Micronycteris hirsuta. The sequence goes on along the minus strand of PVJI01011557.1, from coordinate 45,370 downwards.
CCCTAGAGAGATAGTTCTGAGGTTTTGAAGCTCTCCCCTTGGATTGCCTACAGCAGGTAGTGTCAGGCACAATTAGATTTTGAGATTACTTTTGGGCTAAAGGGAATGTTTTCCCCTTCTCAGAGTTCAGAAGTGAGCAGGCCAGGGAGGTACCAGCCTGGCAGAGAGGTTAAAAATGATGGGTCTTATTTAGCTGGCAAGGAAAAGGGGCTTCTGGGAGTTAACATGGTTGCCTAGAGGGAGAGGCTGGAGGGGAGGGCTTCTGCCAAGAAGGGTCCCTTTCCCCTCAGACCTTGCTCTCTGCATTTCAGACCCAGCATTCTCTGGCTGTAGCTTCTTCCGGCTTCATGGAGGACTTGACGATGGCACTGAGAACTCTCCTGTGCCTCCTTTTCTCTTCCTCAGTTTCCCAAACTTGATTTTCTCTATACCTCCTGCTTTAAGCCCACCCCAAACAGCCCAAGGGTAGTCACTGACCTGCGGGTGAGGCATTTTTGAGCCCCCTGGGGATCCTTTTAAACAGATGGACCTGCCAGGGGAGGAGCTGGGAAATGCCTCTAGGGTGTTGGTGCCCCATGTCCTAAAACCACCTAAAGACCCTAACCCTGAGTGGCAGACAAGAGGTTAGGTCTTTTAGCATTCTGCCCTTTGCAGTTTCTAATGACAGCTATCATAAGACATAGCACCTTGAATGCGTCACATAGTACTTCTCAAACTTTAATAATCATTCTTGGCGGGGGGGACTTCCCATGAGCCCATAGGGTTAATATTGTTTTTATTACTACGTTGCTTAAATATATAAATATAAAACCAGATATAACTTTTTCTAAGCTTGTATTTAAGTTCTATAAACTTCAAATAAAGGGATGGTTTAAGAATAACCCATTAACACCAATAAAATAAAAATAATTTAATGAGACTTCTACATGCCTCAACATCAAATGCTTGGAGATGTAGTTTTCCCTCTACTTTCTCTGTAAAACCTTTCATTCAACATGGATCTGACCTCATTGGACCTTCTGTTGGCTTGGATGCATCATTTATATTCAACATAAAGTTCTCAATCTTCTTTTTCCACTAGCTTATGACAATTAAAGTAGTGACCTCAATACGGTGGTAGATACAAATGCAAACTTGGAATCTGGGCATTGAAATTTTGTGCCCAACAGACATCGGATTACCCAATCCCTTCTGTAGCAATGTTGGTATAACGCGCTTCCTCACCAGCGGTCACTAGGTGCTGAGGACCGTGCCATGTGTTTCAAAGGTGTTATCTCATTCCTGTTATATGCGTACAAATGAAGGTAGTTTGTGGCTCACGGAGCTGTTTCATGAGTGTCGAATAGATAATAGCCAGGTGGTAGGCATTTAATGAATGTTGGAGGCAGTTAGTGTTTGACTAGTTTACAGAAGAAGAAACACGCTCCACAAAACTGGCCCACCCAAAGTAATACAGCTAGCAAGTAGCAGCATAGGGACTCGAACTTGTGCCCAGGACTGTTTGCACTCTGACGGAGCTTCTAATAGGGCAAATTTATTATTATTTAAAAAAAAATTGTTTCAATTACAGTTGACATTCAGTATTTTATATTAGTTTCAGATGTACAGCACAGTGGTTAGACAATTACATAATTTACGAAGAGATCCACTCCCCACTGATAATTCAAGCACCCACCTGGCATCACATGTAGTTATTGCAATATTATTGACTGTATTCCCTAGGCTGAACTTCACATCCCTGTGGCCACCAGTTTTTACTTCTTAATCCCTTCACCTTTCTCACCCTCTGCACCTCTGGCAACCATCAGTTTGTTCTCTGTACCTACGAGTCTGTTTCTGTTTTGCTTATTCATTTATTTTGTTCTTTAGATTCCGCATATGAGAGAAATCATACGGTATTTGTCTTTGACTTTTTTACTTAGCGTGATACCCTCTAGTTTCATCCAAGTTGTCACAAATGTTGATGGGGATTGAAATTGGTGCAACTGCTATGGAAAAAGGTATGGAGGTTCCTCAAAAAGTTAAAAATGGAACTGCCTTGTGACCCAGCAATTCTACTTCTGGGTGGAATCTGAAGATTCCCAAAACATTAATTTGAAAAGATATGTCCACTACTATATTCATTGTAGTGTTATTTACAATAGCCACAATATGGAAGCACCCCAAATACCCATCAATAGCTGAGTGGATATAAAAACAGTGGTACATATATACAATGGAATATTACTTGGCCACTAAAAAAGAATGAAATCTTACCATTTGTGACAACATGGATGGACCAGTACTAAAAATTTTAAAATCAAGGATCCCTTACCCTTGGCTTGGGCCAAGTATCATAAAATCTTCTCTGTGTGACTATGGACAAACCCACCGTCTCTAGAAATGTCTTGGTGCTGCAGATTCCATCCTGCAAAATCCGTGGTGACCGTGACCGAATGCGTGAATGAATCTCACACAGAGACACGCTTAGAAGAGGAAATCTGGGACCACTGACCCTTCCCTGTCATCTGGGAGAGGGACCCCGAGCATAGCTTAGCCCGGCTTTTATTGGAATTTTCAGGATACATTCGCATTAGAATGGCCATTCATTAACTATGTGCATAATGGGGGTCTAAACTAGGTAGTAAAGATACATCAAAAGGGGGTAGATAAGTGGGCTGTTTATTCAGGAAGGTAAACATTTTAGCAGGAAAGATCCTTGGGCATTCATTAACATAAGCCCCTTGATTCAGGGGTGAGAGACTCAGCAAGGCAGTAAATCTTAAAAAATATCTTAGCCAAATTTCCTTTCAAAGAATTCCTTTCTCCATGGACATGGATCGCGCATGCCGACTTGGGAGTTTTCTTTTTCCATCTGGAGCCTTGCTCACGCGTGATCCCAGCACTACGCTTTTCCGTGCGTGGGAAAAGAATCTCTACACCTTGGGAGTTCAAATGTCCCAACTGCACAGAGAGACGCTTGGTGTGCTACAGTTCGGTAATTTTCTGCAACCCTTAAGCAGGGTTGGATGTGTATGTGTGTAGAAATCCTCCCAAGACAATTTTGTTTTTCTCTTTTGTATTTCTGTAGAGGTCTTTAATTTGATATATTTTAATTCCCCTGATAATAGTGTCCCTTTATGCTATCACTTCACACAAGGTAGAAGTCTTGGGGTACAGATTATATAAGGTAGGTAAGTTAAAAGTGTAAAACTTTGTTCCTCAGTTTAGTGTATATCAAGATAGTTGACTTAATAGAATGACTTCTCATTTTAGATGTGCTATTCTGTGCTGTTAAGATTAATCTCTGCATACCTTCTCTTGTTCGCTAAACAAGCTAACAATTTTTGGTCCAGTTCTTCTGGCCTTGTATCTTGCGTTCGGTGGTCATGTGCTCCAAGAAGCTTCGTGACATTCTGGGAGATTGTGTCTTCTGCTGAGGAGCACTTCTCAAACAGGTCTCTTCTTATGAGCGTTGGTTGCAGTGCCTGGCAATGGTTGCTGTTTTTAAGCCAGTTCCAGCTGCTTGGAACCCTTCAGCAGGTTGGTTGGTTGTTTCCACTCTAAAATCATCTCTGAAAGCTTCCAGTTTGCCATGTTGGTAGTCCAGATATTCAAATGGTTTGTCAAGTTGGTTTTCCTGTTAGGTTTTGGAGACTTGGTTTTGGTCTCTGTGGAATGGGAACAAGTCGTGCTTCTTTGTTTAGTTTTCCTGGGATGTTGTGCTCTTCATGGCCATGTAATAAAACAAGATGATGAAAGTCTTCTCAGACATGTTGTGAATTATTTGAATGCTTTGTAGTGATAGCTCTCCTAGTGTTGCTGTTTCCTCTGAAGGGGAATCTTCCCGAAGGAAAAGGGGAGCAAATATTCGTCTCCTTTCCCAGCATCTGACACTTTTCTGGTGCCTTCAACATGATGTCATGAGGTTGTTCCTGACCTCTCAGTTAAGAATCAATTTGAAGCCAAAATATACGATAGCTGTGCCACTGGCATTTGTTGATCAGGAAAGTCCACATGTGGATTTGTAAGAACTCATGGCCCTTAAGTTGGAAGTCCTCCTTCTTGGTGTGGGCCATGATCTGGTTGGTCTCTATCAAAATAAGAAGCTCATTACACTGGGCAGGCCTCTGGAGTCTTAGTTTTCCCATATAAACCATGAGGGGTTTTGAAAAACTAGGTCCCTATAGATTAGTACTTGGTGGGTCTATGAGGAAGAGCTCATTGCTACATCTAAAGCTCAGCTTCTCTGTTGTATGTATCAGAGCTCTTGAACGAGGATGATACGTACAAGAGGGTGTTGCATGCCAGGGTGAAAAGCCGGGTTTTTGTGGTGGGCACCGTGGACCTGGGTGGTCGATGTGAACTTACCATGCAGAATATGATAAGGGAAACTGAATGTCCTCTGGATATTCTGAGTGGATATCCTGAGGGAAACTGAAGTCCCTAGACTGACTGAGCTTTATATCCCTAGTCTCTCCTTGGTGTATGATTTCCATCTTGGCTTGGAAGCAGAATTTAATTTATTACACAAGTGGTTCTGAAGAAAGATGAGTCCTATGCAGAGAGGGGAGAGCTTGCTAGCTTGAACTTAGAGTCCTTTGTTTTTTAGCCTGTATCTTCCCAAGTCAAAATTATTTTATTGGAGTTGGCTATTTTTCTGCCCCTTCTCCCTACTTTTTTCTTCTCCAGGAACGAAGTTACTGAAGGACAGTGAGTACAGGGTATTGTACTGTCAGCAGTTTGTCCCCATTGAACAGGAGAGGGTGAGAGGGTTAACTTGAATCATTGAGGGTGCTAAGATGAAGTGTGATTTATATTAAGGTTGAGCCATATGAAAGTGCTGTTTTTGTAGTTGTAAAATGATTGAATACTAGTTATTCATATGGTTAAATCTAATATCTGAGATGGCCACCATATTCTTGTTTCCCATTAGGAATCATAGCCCCCTGGGGAGTCTTCTATTCATTCCAAGACATCCTTGTCTGTATGCACAGAAGAATGTGGATTTGTGGGTGGCAAGGCTGTAGCTGTGTGATGGGCCTGAATTTCTACCTGGAAATTCGGGGTAGAGTCCTGCAGGGAAGTATCATGTATCGTGACCCACTAGCCAACTCTAACCCACAGGCTTGTTTAATGGATTTTGGAATGAGTAGCCAAACCTGCCCACGCATGGGGTGCTGTCTGTAAAAATGGGTTTCAAACATTGGGTGATTGCAGCTGTGAGGAAGCCCTTTGACCTTGTCACAGTCGGAAGTTTTGGCATCAAATTTTCATTCATCCTCTTAATATTTGGGCACACACTAGATTAATAATAATATGAGTAAAATAATGCCTAAGGGAACAGCTCTGCAAGTAGAATGGCGTCGACTGCACGAGGCTCCTTGGAGCAGGGAGGCTGGGAAGCCCTGGCCATTAGTTGTTGTCCTGCTGCCTTTGAATAAGCTTTGTTCAGGGTGAGGCAGACATTTAATACACAGTGGTAATAAGATGGGATTGGCGGTCTGGGAAGGTTTTCTTGTCCAAACCTATTTGTTCAGCATCCTGCAGGTTGAATGCTGGTAAGTGCATCTGCTGTGTCTTTATGAGGCGATGTGTATAACAGGGTATTTGGGAAAGGTGGGGAACAGTGGAGGAGCAGGAGAGCCAGAGGGGCAGCTGTTGGGAAGGCCCCTGAAAGGGAGGCTGATTGCTGAGATTATATCACTATGCTTTGACTCTGGGATTTTTTTGTTTTTGTTTTTGTTTTTGGACATCTGAATCCAGCCAATTTTAGTCCAGTTTCCATTGTGCTAAGATTAGTCTTCATCATGTTAACTGTACAGGAAAGTGGGAGCTGTCGGCAGAGTCCTGAAGCCCCCAAAGCTGACCTGATCAGAAAAAGCCACAAATACGGCATTTGTGTGTGTGTGTGTGTGTGTGTGTGTGTGTGTTTGAGGAGCTTGCCTTTAAAGTTGCGGAAGCAATTACCAGATCAATGACTCAGGGCTGTGAGCATCTGGGCGATTTCCATTTGCCACATTTTCTGTTCCATTTAATTTCCAGGTGTCCTACATAGGCCAGAACTGCAGAGAAATTCCAGAGCACCTCGGCAGGGACTATGGACATTTCGCGAAGAGGCTCGATCTGAGTTTTAACCTTCTGAGGTATGTAACCTTCACAAGATGCAGACCAGGCCTGGGAGGCCCAGTGCCTCTGGTAACAGCTTGCAGGTAGAAGCCACCTGCTCTCGCTCCGCCTAGGGTGCAGGGATCTGAGACACGTGGGCCAGCACCCCACTGAATGATTCCTTTGGCTAGCCCCATCATGCCACTGAAGAAGCAGGGAACATCAGCGCCATCCACGTCACGTAAGTTCCTAGGAGGATTTCACTTTGTTCTTCCCCTTTCTTACTGATACCCATACAGACAAGTTAGAATACTCTTAGGGGGAGTAATGAGATGGAATCAGCAAGAATGTTTTGGAGGCATTTAGGAATGCTCTTCTGGACAACCCCATTTCCCAAGGATTTGCCAAATCACAGGTAGGGTATATGTGTGTGTTTTCTTTCTTTGCCTTTTTATGAATTGGAACCTTAAATATTTATGATTTCTCCCAGATGGTATTTCAAAGTAATTCAAACACAATTGGCATGGGGTGGGTAGGAGGGAAAACTCTAACAACTGTTCTAGTCTTGGCAAAAGGTAAGTGTGATCTTGTGTGTTATTCCAATGGGGAATACAGACAGTTATTTAATTTCTTCTTTAAAAGTTTTGAATTGAGCCTGGTTTAGGGCAGGAAGTAGGAGATGCTTGGAAAGTGGATATCAGTGGGCTCAAGGAGCAGGAGTCAGGGTGATGGTTTTTCTTAGGCAGCTGGCCCCATGCGGGGCTTTTCCCCTAAGTATCCTCTTGTGAACTGTGCTATCCCCTGAATGGAACCAACTCTCTTGGGGTGGAAGGAGAGACAGGAGCCCAAATCCCACCCCGGGGCTCTGGCACTTTCCTCCTTTTATACCTTGGAGTCTTTTCTCTCCCAACTTCTGGGTCAGGAATTAAGAGTTTGCAAATTAAGAGTTTGAGAGAAGATGAACAAAACTCAGGGCATTAAGGCACCAGTAGGTAGAGGGGATTTAAGGTTCAGCTGAACCAGCAGAGCGTCTTTGGACGGTGCTCAGGAGCACATGGCTGTGCTACAAGGCCTCTTCTCCAGGCAAGGGGCGTCTGGAGGGTGATGTAACGAGTGGGTACTGTGGCTGTTCTCGCCTGGACTTGTGGGGAGATGTGGAAACTGAGAAGTTGCAAAGTAGTGAATAGTGATGAGAGGATGCCAAACAAACAAATGCTGACTCTTAAGAAATTAAGGATGGTTTTTGGTCCCGATGTCCAAGGAAAGGTTGGAGTACGTAGTCTGGACTGGACCGTGCCTTAGACATGTGTGTCTTTCCAATAGCTCCCCAGCATGGACTCAGGCAAAGGGCTCTTTTGTGGGGCAGTGGTGGGAGTTCTTTCTGCGTAACTGGCCTCTAGGGGCTCAGGCTGTGGCTGTCTTGCTGGTGAGAGCCCGGATGTGGGTTTGGGGAGGCTGGGCCCCATGAGGGAGTGTGTCATCAGGCCCAGGTCATGGGACTGGGCTGTCAAGCCTGAGGAAACAGACGTCTTTGTCACACTCAGGGGCCCTGTCTTCTTTTGGCAGAGAAAGGGCTGGACTCTGGGAGGGGTGATGTGTATGTGGGGGGGCGGTGAGTGGGGTTGGTGGTGAGAAGGGGCTCTTGGCTCTACAAGGGTTTAGCAGAGGAAATGATGGGTCCTGGAGGCAGGAAGATTAAGTGAGAGGGAGAGGAGTTGTAATTTTAATTTTTTTAGGGGAGAGACATTTCCATAGTGGTGAGGTTGAACAATGATCATGTCTGGTCAGGAGCTAATTCTCGTCAGTGTTGTGGTCAGTGTGTGATCTGCACACTGGGTTCTGGCTGGCTTGGGGCAGATACGAGCAAAGGAAGAGCCAGGTCTAAGGTTTGGGAAAGGTTTACGTTAGAACTTGATTGAGCTGGAGGGAGTTGCAGACCAGAATGGAGTAGAGCAATCCTGACTTGATGTGGGTATAATTGAGATTGGATCATCTTTGAGTGTCTTATTTACCTAAGTGGGGCATGAAAGGAGGCAGCACTATTTTTCTTGGGTGTCAGAGGAGATTTAAGCATATTCAGGCACTGGTGTCTATCTTTGCCTTCAGCTGGTTCATGATTAAAAATGTTTGAGATGCTTAGCTGATTCTTCTTTTAAAAAAAATTGGAGAAGGGGAGAGAATACAGAGAAGGAAAGAGAAAGAAGACCATAAACTTACCTTCCTGATAAGGGGATAGGTCACAGATGATCCAAGCCCACAGGGATCATCCTCTCCACATGAAATATTGTGAATTCCCATCCCACGTTCTGTAGAACATTTCTCCATAGGCAACCCCTGCCCCCTGCCGTTTCCACGGAAGGCCTGGTCAGCTTGCGCTGCCCCCAGACTCACCGTAGTTCCCTGTTCTAACCATGTCTCTGCTCTGTGGTCTGCTGTTCTCCCTCCTGGCAGCTTGTCCGGCCCCATTAGGGACATTCCTTTTCTTTCTCCAAAGCCCAACACAGCATCACTATGTATCACCAACTTCTACTGCCGGTCGAAAGTGCCCCAGGAGGGGCCAGGTGGTAACTGCAGCACACAAGCTTGGGGTACACTGTTCCTGGGAATCGCGGGGCTGCCCCTGGCCATGCCTCTCCTGCGTGTGACCAGGCACCTCTCTCTCCCAGCCCCTTCCTCTCCTTTCCATGTCACTTATCCTCTTCCCAGAACTGTCCTCAGAAATACAAAATTCTTCTCACTTTGTTATGTACCGAAAAACTTCCCCTCGCCCTTTTAGAACATCTGTGTAGGTTTCCCTTTCACATCCAGAGTCGTGTCAGGGTATTAAACAGATTGATACCCCGGTACCAATTTTGCTCTTTCTATAGGTTGTAAAATCAGCCACAGTCCGTTTATATTTTAGGCCACAGTTTGTTTTCAGGCAAGGAGTTCTGTTTATTCATTTTTGAGTTGTTAATATATGCACAAGGCACATCTAAAATAGTGAAAAGAATGTCTCCTTTGCACTTACGTCCTATAGCCTCCCATTTCTCCCCTGCACTGCTCACTTTTTTGTAGTCTTCCAGAGATATTCTGTGCACATGCTAACATGTGAATTTCCTTGCATGTGATCACATTTGTATTATTTCTTGTGAAGATGTTAGTTAAAAGGGAGGTACCAGGCTTCAGTTAATCACTCACGTTAGGAACATCCTCCTCTATTGTCTTACCATTAATTCATAGCCATACCCCATCATCATTATTAATCTCATTTATGAAAGTGAGAGTTCTGCTGATTCTCCCTTTGGCCACCTGTTCTGGAGGGAGGGGTGGTTATGGATTTATAAGTTCTGAACTTTTAAGTCGCTATATATTTTTTCTTCCTGTTCCACTTCAGTCTTCTCTCTGTGCTAACGATCGTGAGTCCTCCTCTCCTTCTTTTGGGTTGTCCAGTATTAAACTGGTTACGTCTGCATGTGAAGGTCATGGAAATTCAGGCCGTATTGTTTCTATGACTCTGTCCTGTGGAGTGATAGTCCTTGGAACTAGTATGTGCCCTGTGAGGCTGTAAGTTGGAAAGGGAAGCAAGACAATAGGTCCAAATAAAATTTCTGGCTCCTTTAAAAGACTTAAACAATTCTCTACTGCACCCTTTCACCCCAGATTTCCTTCTTCCTGGACGGGACTCCTGGGGGCCGGGGCAGGGAGCTGCTCAGGGTGCCCCTCGAACTTGAATGCATTAGTGGTCACGAGTCCAACATTTATGTTTCCATGGAATTGTAACTTAGATTTCACTTAAACATTTTTTTTCTTATAAGAACAATTATCAACATAGAAACTTGGAAAACTCAGAAATGTATGAAAAAATCTCTCTCAAATCACTGATAGTCTCACAACCCAGAAATCCCCATTGTTAACATTTTATTGTCTTTATTAATGCCAAATGTCTTAAAAATGATGCTTACATTGTGTTGGAAGTATTTTTCCCCTCAGTAAATGCTGCATTATAGTTTTAATGTTTTTTTTTAATTTCTTAGTGTTGGATATTTAGATTGTTCCCAGATTTTTTTTACTGTTATAATTATCAGCCTTGTAATACCGATTGAGGAATACGTCTCTGATTAGTTGTTAGGGACATTGTCCTAGAGACAGAATTGTCAGAGGGCTTTGATACAGATGTCAGATTGCCCTCAAGAGAGGTTATACCCTTTTCTGTACAAAGAATATTTAAATATTCATTGTCCTAAGTTCTTCCTTGAGATTGTTTTTGAGGTTTTCATATTTTGCTTTTGCTTTGCTGATCAATAAAGAGATCCTAAATTTTAGCCTGTGTCAGTTCCTTGATCTGCTCCAGGCAAAGAGAGCTTGTTAATGAGTTGTTCCAGCTTCAGTTTCCTTCTCCCCTGACCGGGAAAGGGCAGGGTTCTCCATGGTGGCCCCGTTCCTCCCCTCCAAGGGCCTTGAGTGGTTTGAGTGAGTTGCCTGCTGAGCTTGTTGAACACAGAGGGCAGAGCAGGGCTCGCAAGGCAGACAGTGATAAATATGCCTGTGTCAATATGGCCATAAAATTGAGGGAGTTTAATTGATCTATGGCAACAGGAAGCTTACATTTTAAAATGTAAATTATTTGCAGTCATATCTTATCTAGCATCATTCTGATAACTACACTGATTGGGGAAATTGCTTAGGAGGAAATTTCTTAGGTGGGAGCTTACTGTAGCTTCCTAGGCTTTGGCCAGGATGGAAGTGAAGGACTGGGGGGTTTGGGCACCTCCAACAAAGAGATGGTGGCTTTGTCCTCTCCCCCAGGCAGTGAGGCAGACATGTGCACCATCACAGCTTCGAGGATAGACACACCAACATTTCTACTTGTTATGAACTACTGCATAAAACTTGGCCTGTTTATTTGCTCATCAGTTGGGAAAATGGGCATTGGAATTAAAAGGAACCAAAGCCTTAGAGTTAGATTACTGTAGCTTGAAGTCCTGCTTATGTCACTCACTAGTGATTTAACTGGCCTTAAGCTAATTGCAAAAATGTTGAGTATAACTGTGTGTGACGTGCATAACAGATTACCTGGCATACAATAGGTCTTCAATAAGCATAGCTATGAGTACAGCTTAAACACGGAGCCAGTGGGGTGAACAGCCCAGGCTTGACCTTCCATAGAGACCATCTCAGGTAGTCATATTGGGGTTCCTCACAGACATTCAGAATTTCCTCCTCTTAGCACACAGTGTGTTTCTACATCTCTACACCTTTTGGTGTGACCCATAATGCACAGAAACTTAAACAGCTGATGCACGATTTGCAACTTTCTCTTCTACCTGTTATGATCATTAGTCTTGGGTTCTGACATGAATGAGTAGAACTCTCTGCTGATTTATGTTGGACATAGACTGTAAAATAGAAATAAGTCTGTGTTATAAGATTTTAGGATATTTGTTAATGTAGCATAACCTAACACGTACTAACCAATATAAATACCTTAGTTCTCTAAATGCCTCTGTTCTATAAGCTAAACCCACTCATATCATACATACTTTGCATCTCTGCTAGGAGCATACATTTGTTTCTGTTGCAATGGGAATGGGTGAGAGAGAAAATTCCTCACCCAGACTCGCAGGAGAACACTTTAAAGGGCATGTTCTGTTGGCACTGGGTCTTCATCAATTCGTTTCTTTGCAGTCAGGAGCCTTGTTTTCAAAGTCCAAATGCATTGGTCTTACATGCTGATATTGGAGTTGGGGTGGCAACAGAACTCATGTCAGTAAACACTGAGAGAGGAAGAGATGGTAGAAAATGTAGGCTTTAGAAAGATAAACTGTTTTGGTTAATTTTCAAAATGGTTCTAGGGCATCACTAAATTCCAAGTTGGCAAGGGTATATATGTTTTCAAAATTCTGTTCTTTGTAAGCTGGGCAATGTTGTGAAAAGCATCTTTATTTGTTCCAAGAATATCATTGGCAATTCTAGTGTCTCCAGCTGCTAATACAGAACATACAATAGAAAGGTGATGTGGACAATGATTTAGCAGGTAATATTTAATGTTGTGGTAGCAACACTTTGGTTTCCTGTACTTACAGCACTTTTTGGGGTGTCTTCCATGACTAGAACTACCAAAAACAGTTTGAGGGAGGGAAAGGGAAAGATCACTAAAGGAACAGGTTTATACAGTACCCTTCCTCCTCCCAAAGTGTCCTGCTTTCCTGGATTTCCGCCTTTTGGCCAGAGAAAATGGGCTATTGAGTCACTGTGGGTAAGACTGAGCAGGGGCAGGGGTGGACAATGGGGGAGAGTTGTCTAAGGCAGCAGTCTCCAACCTTTTTGGCATCAGGGACTGGTTTCATGGAAGACAGTTTTTCCACAGACCAAGGTGGGGTGGGGGGTGGATTCGGGATGACTCAAGCACATTACATTCAAGCTCACCTCCTGCCTGTGGCCCCATCCCTGATAGGCCTGGACTGGGACTAGGTCTGCAGCAGGGAGGTTGGGGACCCCTGGTCTAAGGGACATAACGAAGTTCAGTTTTCTCATAGGTGATGATTCCTATAACTCGCAGTGTGATTTAGAAAGTGCTTTCTTAAACATTGTCTCCATATTTCCTACACTGTTTGCCACAATGGTAAGAAATTCCTAGACTTTTTAGTACTGCTTTTTATTTTTTACCCATTTTACTCCCACAGAATCTTGGGCCTCACTGTTCCAGCTTCTCCCTCTGCCCTGCTCTCTATCCTGAGGCCATCATTGTACATGTGGACAATGCTGCCCTCTGTGTTATTGAGGTGGCTTTTGGAAGCACTGGTAATTTGGGGGGAGGAGGGTAGGGGACTGGTGAACTTAACTCTTTGAGACTTTCTATTCACTGCCCCTCCAGGTTCTCAACCATGAAGTTTAGTCACAAGGATGGAAATAGGGGGTCCTGCTAGTATTTAGTGGGTGAAGCCGGGGATGCTAAATGTTCTGCAGGGCAAAGGACAACCTTGGACAAAAAAGAATTTTCCCCTTCCCATGCCAGCTACACTCTGTTGAGGAAAGCCTCTGAGTTCTCCTTGAGATAGCTTGCAGACTGTCTCTCAATGAGCTGCACAATAAAGCAGCCTTGCAAATAGGTACCTAGAGGTGATTAGCTCTACTCTCCAATGGAGTCTAGGGCACTGGATCAGACAAGTGACATCAGTCATGTTTGTCTTATTAATGAATAACCAGTATCATGGAGCTTTCAGTATATGCCAAGGCTGGGCAGAACACTTACCATGTGTTATTTCATTCAGTCCTCCCAACAACATTTTGACAATGGGACTGTTATTACTCAGACTTCACAGGTAAAACAACTGAGGCCCAAACAGTTGCTTTAGGAATTAGCCCTAGACCACCGTGATGATTAAATGGGAGAGCTGGGATTAAATGGCCCTGGTGGTTTGATTTCAGTTTTACTTCAAACTTCTTCTCAAAGTAGAAATCATTGCTTTCTTTCTAGGAAAAGAAGGATGGCTATTTCCAATCCTATATTCTTTGTTGGGCGGTATTTTTTTCTTTTAAAAGCATGAGCAGCCTGTGGAAGTCACCGTAGCAGGTTCACAGTGGGTCCTGCAGCTCCAAGTTGGAGGCCTCAGAGTTTGGTTGCATTTCCTCCTCTCTACTGTTTCTCTAAAACCTTCTTGATTTGGAAAGTTTGGGTTGGCAGGACTTTGTGGGACCTGGGCTGCCTTGGAGGTGGGTGTTCCCAGGGAACTCATCCTCTATCTCCCCTTGGGCTATATGGTGTGGGTCAGGCAAAGGTCATTGTCATGGGGAGAAATGGCTCAGCAATGCCGTGGCCGGACTGCTTGCTGTCCCAGCACTGAGACAGGGAACCCTGAGATGGATTACTGCATGCATGAGTTTTGAGTCTGGAGGGAAGAGAAGATGTGGTGTGTGTGTGTGTTTGTACTTGCACGTTTACTCACTCGCCTGCACACACCCACCATCTGAAAAGCCTTTTTCCTCTTGTCTCCTCAGGGACTGCAGTGTTGGTGATTTCAGCTGTTCCCTGCTCCTTTATGATGAAAGGGGAGCGATTATGCTTTTTGCTGGTGTCTGTGTTTAATTGTAGGATATAATAACTACAAATTCTCCCTGGTTGAGACTTTTCTTAATAAAAGGTCTCTTCTTTCCCAGCTGCTTTCTTTTCCCCTTTGCACCCCCACCCCCATCACTGCCATAGCACAAGGTCACTTAGGGTTTTAAATGAGGGAGAGACATACACATATGTTCATGTTTCGTTTAGAGTTTATATTAAAAAAAGACACCTCCTTCTCCAGACCCATCATTATGGAGATCAGCTACGTGCCCCCACCTTTGCGCCACCTCCTCTTGGCTCCTCTCTGAGTTTATACAGAACCCAATTTTTTCAGTCTCCTGGGTGTCTGCTTTTTCTCTGGTTCTGAAGAAATAAGAGACGGGTAGAGCAGGGAAGACCAACAAAAGAGGTTTTAAAAAAACTCCGCAAACCTTTCTTGAGATAAAGCAAGACATTAAAAACAATTGGAGGGGAGGGCAGGAGCTGGGGGTGTTAACAGCGCCCCCCACACCAGGCGCGCTTTCTGCAGCTGGAGGAATATTTTAAGAGAATGCACCATTGTTAAAACTTTTTTTTCTTGATGGATTTATTTTTAAGGTAGAGAAATATTTTCCCCATAATTGGGTAACTCTTAATAGTAGCAATTGCATATTTATCAGTGTGAGGGGCTGTTATTAATGTAACTGTCAGGTCCAAACACATTTCTGCATTAAATCCATTTAGTATGTGCATTATTCGAGCTGGAATGTCACCGGGACATCAAAGCCCCGTAGGCATGGAGAGCTCAGTGCCCTGCTGTGGCTGCCGAACAGGCCCTTGATCAATAAATGTAACATGTTAATGCAGAGCAAATAGAATAAAAGATTTCTTTGACAAGACATGAAAAATCACCTTGTGGCAGCTGGCATGTGATGCCGTTTCTGGGGAGACACTAGCAAAGTTGATCTGACAAGTAAAGAGGAGAGATGATGGTTGTAAGGTGCTTTTGTTTCAAACTTCTTTCTTGACCTGTCAGGTTTTGAAGGCGCCTCAATGGCTCTTTTTTGTCATGTGAAAATTGTAGTCTTAGGTAGTTATGAAGCAGTTATCTCTTCTCAAATTGTGAATGCTGCTGTTTAATTGATTCACTTAGCATTTGAAACTGTCACGCATTAATAATTGTGAAATCCTGTAGATACTGCGCTAGTGTGTCATACTTAAATGCGTAGTTATCAGAAAATTAATATCCTTAATGAACCGGTGCTTTCAGACTAGCATTGCATGAAATCGCTTTTGCCCTTTCATTTGCTGAAGGCACATCCGCCAGTTTGCCGAGAATCACCTCTCGACAGTTTGCTTTCTTGATGCCCGACAAATGCCAGCTTTGCTGTGGGTACATCGCGTGCTCAATGACAATAAATATAGTAATTATACTGGAGTTAGTAATTAACATAATTGTAGTCAATTACGACAAATACAGTGCAGAGCTAAATAAATGAGAGGGGAGAAATTAGCAAGCTAATTGATTTATCTTTACTTGGCTTTCCATTATAACTGGCAGGGCTGTTTTTCTTGGGGTAGGGGGAGAGGAGGGGACAAAATCCCCACAAGGCTTGTTTACAAATAACTGATTTTGTTTTGAAGTTGCTTTGTCTTCTGACTTACTATGCATCACCCCCCAACTCTGCTTATGGGGAGAAAAAATGAAAGAAAAAATTTAAATGCCAAGGGAACATTTTGTTAATTTAGCTACATTAAGCTGAATGCAGCAGCTAAGGAGAGCAGGATTTAGCTTTCGCTAAGGCTTGAGGAGTTACACTTTTTTTCTTCTCAGCTATTGCTGTGGTGAAAGAAAGTTTGTTGTATGTGTGTTCATTCTAAGTCTCCATCAGCGAGGTGGTGCTTTGCTGAATAGTACATTTGGGGGTTATACGTGTGCGCTAATTTGCTCAGTTCGGTGCTACTGGTTTGGTGTAAGAAGTGGGCATTTTTTATTGGGCTCAGCCCCACGTGGTCTTGTTATGCCTTCTTCCCAGGGTACCTGAGGAGAAGATGGAGGGAAGGAGCAGCAGTGGTGTCTGCGAGGCTGGGGAGGGGCTCCGCTGTGGACCCCCTGCCCACTTTCCCTTCTTTGCCACACTCTAGGGCTACCCCAGGGCCCTGGGCTGTCGCACTCCTGGGGCTGCCTGGAAAGTTTTTGTTGGGGTCTTCAGTGCCCATTTGTTTTGAGCTGGTTTATTCTGTGCTGCCTGGAGCCCTGGTTAATGATGTTTATTGTTCATCTCTGTTTTTTTGTTCACCCCTTTCTATGTGACCGCTGCTCATGCCACTGAGAGAGTGTATGTTTGAAGACTTGGGGTCCACCACAGCCCTCACAACTTTGAGAAACAGGATTTTGTTTCCTTTGCCCCTTGACATAGGATAGGGGCTACTGGACAGAGCTTTTTTAGGGTTGGAGCGCTGAAACTCTTACACTGGTGTTACCCAAGATTAAAATTCAGTGCTTTAAAGACATGGCATTTTAAAAAAGTATCCAGTTTAGCAAACCTGAAATTTGTTTCAAAGCCTTTTATTTAGCTCTGCTTCCTGAAGATTCTCCTGGGTATGGTGTTTCTAGCCTGACACAAAGGGAGTTAGAGGCAGCAATTTTTTACTACTACATAGATGGTATGTATAATCATGCATGACTTCGCGTGGAATTCAGTTTTTCAGTTACATTAAAATACTGCCTATACTTTACTTTCTTTTTGTATTTTAAAATAGCAAGATGTACTTGGGCACTGCTTAGTGTGGTCATTCTTCATGTGTACTTCATTTGGAAATCAATTTCTGATATGAAATATTTATATACAAGGAATCACTTAAATAATTTAGTGTTTGCAGGCGTAATGGCTTTCTGATGAAGTCTCAAATTATTTTAGTAAATGTGTGGAACTTCTGAGGGGAAAAGACTTTGATCCTTGAAAGGAGAAAATCCTACCTGGAACTTCTGCTGATTTAGTTTGATATGGGTCGGAGAGAAATTGATGATTCATAGGCAGAGCCTGTGTTTACCACAGAGAAAAATTCTGGGTGTTGTGTACCTCCAGAGAGGGCATACTTCTGTGGGCACCAGTGAGCGGCAGGGAGCAGGGGGGACAGAGTGTGTGAAGAAAAGCTCCTTGCTGTTGGCCGTTGTCAAAATGTGGCATTTGTAGTAGTTTTGTTGCTGACTATGGTCTCTGCTCAGCTGCTGGGTTTTATACTGTCTTTTCTCCTGAATGGCACACAGATGTGAGTGAAGAACATAGGATGCTGGCGGAAGAAACCTCTTCATTTTCATTATTTTAAAATTAAAGTTGCCTTAATTGGAGCTAGCTTTATTCTGTCCCCCAACTGCTAAAGAAATAACAGCACAGGGGATAATTTTAGATGTATTCTTTACAAATAAAATGCTGTTTGCAAAGGCACCATTTTTCCAAGACTCTTTTCTGTTTCACTGAGACATATACCCTTCTAGATGTTCAAATATGTGAGTTTTGAGGTGCTTTGTCCCTCAGAAATTCTAATGATTTTTCTTTTTATACTAAATTGTGTGTGTGTGGGGGGGCGGTTGGTGGAGCAGAAAGAGGGGATGAAGTTAAGAGCTTTTGCTCTTCTCATTCTGAGAAGTTGGATGAGTGGGCATTTGTAGTCTTTGAGGGGGTGCATTAAAATTGCCTGGTAGGGTGTTAATTTTATATCAGTCCCTGTCCCTTCTAAATGTATCAGCGTGGGAGCTTGATTCCTCAGGATTCACATGTCCTAAGGGCAGTAGGTGATCAGGACCCTGAGGGTGGGCTTGAAAGGGCAGACTGCCTTCATCTGTGCTGATAAATGAATTGTGAATCTGTCCTGGTTGGCTCTTGGGAATTCTTCCCAGATGCCTGAGCTGGACTAACATAACAGAAAGCTAATCATCCTTCCCATTGTAATTGGAAATAGCAAACCAATACCCCAAATTTTGTTCTTGGAGGCTGGGCTCTGGTAAAAAAAAAAAAATCAGCCTGGTCTGTGGAATAGAGAATTGGAGCCTGGCAATGACTCCTGGAGGTCGTTTTGTCCAGTGCCACACCCTGAGGAGGACTGCACTTGTTCCAGCCCATGGGCGATGCCCCGGAAGGATGACTGTCAGCGCATATTTAACTGCACAGTTTAGTTCTTCTTCTTCCTTTTCAGCTGGTGGGTGGAAGTTGGGCCTGGGGTGACATATTTTGGAGGATGCCAGCAGGGTTAGTGGTCTTTCTAGCTGCCATGTACAACTGGATCCGTCCATTGATGCACCTCTGGGTCTGCTGGTCTTCAAGGCATTTTAATAGCTCACGCAGCCATGACCATAGATTATCATTCAGCTAAGTGCTGGGGACTGCTCAGGATAACATGGTTCCCCCAAAGCTGCATGGAGATGTCCTTAAGGTCTGAGGACTTGGACTGTTGTTCTTTGCAGATATGTAAATATTCAGTGCATGCTGGGTCCCCCAGCACCTGGAATTTATAGATGTGATACTTCCACTTGAAGAGGCTCACATGCCCAGTGAGGAAGATGAGGCTAATGCAGGTAAAATTATTTGGGAACCATACAGAGCCATTGTCAAATTCTGCCAGTGGACTTTGAGAACTTTGTAGTTCTTGCCTATTGGGGAGCATAGTTACCACATCCACTGTCTGGGATGCTTATTCTCTTTGAGTTTGTGAGCAGCTTCAGGAGCCACATGTGGAAAGGAAGGGTCCCAGTCAGGCCGAGCAGGTGATCTGACCTGGGGTGGCCTCAGACAGGTGCCCCATGACACCCACAGGACAACACAGTTCAGTGCCAGGGGCGTGCTGTTGATTCTGATGGCCAAGGAAGTCTCAGGAGGGAGGACTTCTTACATGAAAAGATGGGGACTTGGACCACACCCTGAAGAGAGAGCAGTTTGCTGCACTGGGTCAAGCTTTCAGGGCAGGGTAAATAGCTGCACGGTGTCAGGGCTTTGAGACCAGGCTTGTGCTGAGTGGAGATGGTGAGACCCTGGTCTGTGTACCCTCGGGAGACTATGGGAGTCCAGGAAGAGAGAAATTGGAGAGTAGGGTAAACTCCTTCCCACACATGCAGACATAAACCCCTGTGCTGTGCAGGGTGGGGGTGGTTCTGGGAAAGAGAAAGTGGGTGGGGAGGGAAGCTGGCTAGGCCGGAGTCTTTTGGGGAAGCCAATCAAACAAGGACTTGGGGGAGGTATGGGTTCTCCCCCTCAGACCTTCACCCCGGAGTGACAGGCATGTGGGGGAAGACAAGATGGCTGGTGGAGGGCAGCCGTTCCCAGGACGAGTGGGGCCTGAGTGTCGGCGCTGACACACACATGTGGCAGTTACACTGTTGGAGGGTCATGGTTAATGCAGTTCCCATGACTCCTGCCACTAGCGCGCTGTGCTGCTCAGCACCCAGCAAGACCTTGCTGCCTGGCCCTGGGCTCCTTCAGAAGACGCAGAACCAAACTTGAAATCTCGTCTTTCAGAAATTGCATTTATTACCTTTCTTCATGCCACAGCGTTTCTGCGAGGCTGGCACTTAGGGGCACATTCTCCCCTGAGGAGACTTCGCATGTTATTGGTTCTCTGAATGCCTTGGGGCCTTCGCAATGACTCTGCCTCCCATTGGAATGCAAGATTTTGCAGGAAGCGAGAATAGCTCTTTCTGGAGTGCCCAGGGCAGGGCTGAGCATGTGGTAGGTGTCCCTCTAATCTTAGAATTTCTCACTTGCTAAAGTGGACATTTAAAAACATGATAATCACTCACTTTGAAAGAGGTAGCAGGAATGGTAACTACCAGTTTTTCATCAGCTTTCCCTCATTACCTTCTTAAGTTCTTATGGCAAAGTAGGTATTCTTAAGTTTAAAGACAGGAAATGAAAGCTTGTGGGGGTTAAGTGACTTTCCTAAGGGGACACAACCGGTCAGTGAGGAGCCAAGGTCCACAGGCAATAATTATGTATTGCTTAGCAGTTTACAAGGTGTTTACATTCAAACAGCCCCTATACCATCTTGAATTCCATTGCACTCCCACCAGTTCTGATTCATTGTTGTTCTCCAGAGTTTTGCCTGATAAACTAGTGTCGATTGGTAACTATGTGGTGAAGAGGAAACTTTTGTCTTCTAGGCTCATGAAAAGAGGATTCCTCCCCGGCACCAAACTCCCTCATTCAAGACTGTTGCTGTTTTGTTTTCTTCCCAAACTTATATTTGACCTCATCATTTTTCAGGGGAGATAAAAACTGTAGGCAGTGAGTTTTTACATCAAACATTAGCACCTTAGAAGACTGTAGAAAATTAAGTTGGGTTATCTTTTATTGTCCTGTTTCCTAGGAAGATAAACAACAATAAAGTCCAAGAAACTCCTGCATGCCCTTGTAAGGGGCCTCTCCGGAGGCTGGGTCTCCCCTGCAGGTGTTGGGCCCACCACAGGGGTCTGAGCCCTAGTGTTGCTGCTGTTCATTGGGACATCCCTTTGCACGGCATACGCCTGTTTTCTCATCAGTGACAGGACAAGAATATTGTCCACTCTTCCTCTCAGGGTGTCTCTGGGTTGCACAGGAGATCAGTTATTTGAATGCAGATGCTCTGTAAATTGCTAAACAATACATACTTATAATATGTTATTTTTTTCCAGTTTTATTGAGATATAGTTGATGCATAACATTGCATTAGTCCAAGGTATATATCATGATGACTTGTATGTATATATTGCAAAATGATTACCATGGTAAATTAGCATCATATAATGCATTATTATCATTATGCATTTTTTTCTTTTAAATAGAAACTGAACTCTTGCTAGTTCGAAGCAGAGTCATTGTTGGAGACCAAGAAATCATGGGAGTTCTGGCTGGAGCACGATCTGGTGGAAAAGTGATGAGATCATGAGACAGGATACATGACTATTAGTTTTCACTCCGTCACAAATTGTCTGAGATGTTGAGCAAGTCATTTAATCTGTCTTGTCACTTTCCAAACAGTGGGTAATGATACTCACCTATCAGGGTTGTGACAATCAACTACAATAGTACATGTAAAAGAGTTTTGTTCCTGTAGATGATGTACAACAGAGTTTATTTTTCATTCTTGTTTATTTTTGAGCAGAATTATCTTTAGCATTTCACTTGGGGTCATGTGGTGGTTGTTTGTGACTTCTGTACAAATCAAAAGGGAGATCATAGTCCTGCAGAGCTTCCTTGCAAGGAGCCTGTGACCACTTTCTACAACAGTAAGCTTCTCCAATCTGATTTTCTTGCCTTGACTTAAGATTTGTTTTTTAGGTAATTTCTGCTCTACAATGAATTGAAGGGTTCTGTTGTAACTAATGGGGTGTGTGTTAGCTTTTTTATGAAAGGCTTGTTAGAGCCTCTTCCAAGAAGATGATTGTAAAAATCACACTTAGGTAGTGCACAGGGAGGTAGAATATGGAGATTTAAAACTGATTTACTATTAAAAGAAGACTGTTCTAGAGTATGAACTAGTCAGAGGACAGAGAAGCTGAGGAAATAAGTAGAGAAAAAAACATGGGCCAGGCAAACTAGAGAGAGACTGCTTTGGATTTTATTTAGCTATTTAGTAAAGAAATGTCTATTACCGACTGTATGAAAGTATGTTTGTCTATTGCCTCTAAACTGTTCTGAACTGTTGGTGCCATGTTGAGCGGTCCATTCTTTAGCCATTCCTTCCTTCCACAGATACCAAGTAGTAACAACGTAACAACCACTAACAGTTACTAAGTGCTTACCATGTTATCTCACTGAACCCTCCCAACTCTGAGGTTTTTATTCCCTTGTTACAGATAAAGAAACCGGGACTTATATTAATCAAGTACCTTGCACAGTGTCGCATAGTAAGTGTGAACGCTGGCACGCTATGGGAGCCTTTATCACGGTGCTCCCTGCAATACCCCGTGCCGTGCCTCATAGAACAACATGCTGTAGGTAGGAACCTTAGAAGTAGGTTCGTTTATTCCAGTGGTTTTCAAAGTTATTTTTCTAGTGGCAGAATCTTGTCAAACAAAAGTTTTGTATAGAAAGGCCATTGTAGAATAAAAATGTTTTAATATTTTTTTGTGAGTCAGCAAGAGCGGTGAAGCTCTGCGGATGAACGCTGGATTTGATATGTTGAGGACAGAGACAAGATGCAGCTCAGCACTGGCCCCAGCGTCGGGCTGTCCCTGAATTTGGCTTTGCGTGTGCAGTGCCTCAGTCTAATTCACTCAGTGAAGTAGTTGCAAGTGGTAACAGTCTTTTGTCCCCTTCAGTTTCACCTTGCGAATACCAGAATATTCTGTACCTAGGCACTTGTAAGGAGAAACTTGACTTTGGCAGCACAACATAATAGGGTGTTGTCCCTCTGTGTGTTGAGATTTGGTCTCTATGATATTTGAGAGTGCATGCTGCTCTTAAATTATAGCTTTAAAAATGGTTACAAGTAATTTAAAATTAAATTCAAATTAGTCATTTGAAGAAACTTGGAAGCCTCCTGTGGTACTTCAGGGTTCTATGGAACACAGTTTGAAAAACACTGGACTAATGCTTTCTTTTGACAAAGGAAATTGAAGCCAGGATAGTGCAAATGGTGGTTTGGTAAGAAACAGGAAATTGGCCCAAAGAATGTTTAATTTTTAAAACTAGTTTTTTAAAGCTTTCCTCATTGTGGTTATAAAATACATATTAATTTTATTAAAAATTTTGAAAATATAGAAAAATATGCAGAAGAAAAAGAGTAACCCATGATTTTACTGCTGAACAATGAACCACTTATTCCCCTATTAACATTTAAGTAGGATAATGTGGTCGTTCAGTGATTACATCACATTTTTCTCACAGCTGTATCACAATTGAGCCATCCCTTTATTGATTGATGTATCATATTCATATATTGTTTTCCACTTTTAGGTGTTAATAAGAAATTCTGTGATGCATATCTTGCCTATAAATTGTTGTTTTACTGTCTCCTTAAGATAATTCCCCAAAGAATGAAGTAAGTGAATTAAAGGCCATTAAAAAAGTTTCCCCCTGAAGTCCTGGTCTGACCCATCCTCTGTCTCCCACAGGGGAGTCTAGGATGTGGAGTCCTCTCCTTTCCTGTAGAAGGTTGAGGAGGTGGCAGATGGGGGCTCCATGGAAAGAATTCTCTTGAGCATCTTGACCTAAACCTGTCCATGCCTCCTCTTCACAGGCTAAATGCTTGTGTGTGCTTATGCTGGCTGCAGTACAGGTGAACTGGGTGTCTGCCCATAGTCTGGGAGGTCCTCCGGGCCTGTGTGGCAGGGAAAGCTGTCCTTCACTCAGGCCTGACTCATCTCTGAGTCCACACAGGGTTCCGTGGCCACTGCTGGGACACGAAGCTCCTGAGGCCCCCTGGATGTAGGCCTGTGCCCAAGGGGCTGCCCGGCAGGCAGGCCCCAGAGATGGCCAAACTTGTGAAGGAGGTAGAGAGAAACCCCAACCGCTTTCAGCTTTGCCGTTGCAGATCCAACCTTTTAAGCGTACCTACATTTACCTGCAATGGCAGTCGTTTTGCATTTTAATGACATATCAAGTACGCTAACTTGCATTTGAAACGAAAGTGCCTTAAATGTCTCTGGCTGTCAGAATGAGATGTTAGGAGCTTGATGAAAAGCGAACAAAGAAGACAAAGTATGAAGCCTGGATACAGTGCAAAATGAAATAAAACCTTGTATGGCCTGTCAGGGGTGTCAGTTGATATTCATATCTAAAGCACATTATAGCATTACTTTGCAGCTCATAGCTTACTCATCTGTCTTTTTTAATTCATCACATTCGAGCCCACATCTTTTAAGTCTCGTGTGTCAACAATGGAAGAAATCTGTTAATTGACAAATGAGTGTCACAAATGTGAATTGGTGCCTTTACATCAGCGGCAGGTGTAGTCTCTTTTGTTTTTTGTTGGATCTATTATTGGCATAAGCCAGTGTAAGACATCTGTCTTTGTCGGAATGAGGAATGACAGGCCTTCTTGGCTGTCATTGTCTTAGTGCGTGCTCATTCTGCGAGATACTGTATAAAGATAAAATGTCAGTTAAAAGAATATGAAAAACTATCTGGAGGAAGTCCTTAAATTACTCAGAGAGGGGATCCGGGAATTGGGGCTGGAATTGAAATCCGAGTGTTTCAGTTTGTATCTATCACACCTATTTAAAAATAATATTTCCTGAGTAACAGGATGAGGTTATCAGGCATTTAGGAAAATGTGATGTTGTGCTGGTATAATTAGCTTTATAAGATGGGGAGAAGATCTACCTTTGCAAGATATGAATTTATTTATTATAAGGTCATCTCTCAGACAGGCACAGAATTGTCTCAATAAAAACACTCCAGGTAGGACTCTGGGCATTGATTTGCATGTGTTTTGAAATATTGAAATTGTTCCCCTCCAATTTCTTTTTTGGTTATATTCCTATCTGAGACTGATGAGAAGCATAATGAAATAAAGAGCAGCAGTTGTGGAGTGATGAGACAATTAATGGGGAGAAAGCTGTTAGTATACTGAGCTCCTGGTGGGTTTGGAGATGCAGGCGAGTCTGGACACCCTGGGCTGTGTTGTTAACTTAAGTCACTGCTAGTGGGAGAGAGGGGGATTCTGGGGTGAGAGGGGAGGCACAGGGTGTGATGGTGAGGAGTGTTTCTGCTCCCTCTTCGTTCTGCTTGTGCTAGAGCTGGAGAGCCCAGACATTTAGGGCCTATAAGGACAGGGCGATGTCAGCGGGGCTTGTCCAGCTTTTAGGATGGGTGGACTCTTAAGGCACGCTTCCCAAACTGGAGTGTGTACACAAATCCTCTGGGTCTTGTTAAAATGCAGTGTCTGATTCAGTAGGTCTGGGCTTGGGCCCGAGACTCTGCATTTCTAAAATTCTCAGGTGATGCTGACCTGCTGCTTTGCAGACCCAACCTGAGTGTCTAGGAGTTCTGTTCATCTTCCCTTAGACTGTTGGGATGGGCTGCTGTAGACAGTGTAGGGTAATGAGAAGAGGGAAGTCTCTGGGTGCTGGGGTAAACTAGATGGTTCTGGGTGATTTCTACATCACAAAGTACATTTTTTTTTTTTTTTTTTGTAAAAATGTTTCTAGCATCAGGAGGCCCAGATTTACACATTTTTCTCTAGCTCTGTGTGGTTGAGGGTCAGGCCTCTCTTAGTCCAAGGTACCCTGCTTTTTCTTGAAGGGGTTGGCATTGTGTGTGGGGCGTGCCTGCATTGTATAAATATGCTCATTGTTGTGTGATTGAGGAAGGGCATTTATTGAACTTTGTGTGTGTGTGTTGGCAGAACTCGCATGTTCTGGTGTACATGTGTATTTGGGGATGGACATGTGACAAGCCTGAGTGTATACTATTTGTTTATGTGTGTGAGTATAAACATGTGTTAGCTGTATGTTTTAGGCACACACATGTACCAAACTGTAGGAGAGGGTGAGAGAGAGGGAGACAGAGAGACAGAGACAGAGACAGAGAGAGATACTGATTGATTGATTGCTAGGTGGACCACTAGGGTTCCTTAGCTGATAACTCATTTGAATAATCAGATCGATCAAATTTATGTGGAAAAAACTGCATGAGGATCTGCTGCTGGGGCTAAAACATTGTCCTTTGGTGTCATTAGTCTTTGGTAAACATATTTACCTCCAAGGTTCCTCCTGGCCCACTGCCGTAGAGGCTGACTGCAGTGCTGATTTACGGATGGAATAGACCCCTGGCAAAGTGAGACAGTACTGCTGGGACCCGAGGAAGTCCTCAGATTATCATTGGAGGATCAAGGAACAGGCAAAACATGCGGAGCCTCAAGGCCGGACAGTCACCTCCCTTTTCCTTTTTATTTCAGCTAAGCCACCTTTTTCTTTTTACATAAACTAATAATGAACTAATTAGTAATTGGGGGAATGAAACTGGAATTTTTTTGAGGGAACTCAGGAAAGCTGATAGTTCTTTTCTCCAGATTTTCCTTTCCTTCCGCTAGGCCCCTCCTCCCTTTCACATTCTATGTATTGCAAACCTTTTCCTGGCTGACCCTTAAATGCTCTGTTCTGGAGGAAATTTTAATTTTGCTTTTTTTTTTTTAATTGAAACAATACTTACCTGAAGGGAATGAGGAAAGCCAGAGAAAGGAAGGGAAGTAGCACGTCAGAAAAAGGCGCGTAAGTTGTACCATGTACCCCTTTCACTATAAACTGGAATGTTTTGTCAGCGTGAGAGGCTGATTTTGCCCTTTGTGGAGGTGCTTTAGTAAAAAGGAAGTCCAAATAGAAAGAATATACGTATGTGTCCTCACACATGTCTCCCTGTCCACCTTCTAAAAACAGGCAAGGCACGCATATCTATCTTGTGTTTATTCGTACGCATGTCTGTGCATGCAGACACAGGCCAGATCCACACACAGACACCCCTTGTGTTCATACTAGGGGACTAGGTACATAAGAAGACCATTTTCCGTGGCGCTCTTGGTTTTTCATTGCCAGCTGTCACAGAGAGTCTGAAACAGACAAAAATTTATTGGGTAGTATTTAGAAACATGTCGGTGGTAACGACTGCAGCTCTGATTTCAATTAACACCCACTAAATTTAGGCTAATGTAGTGCATTTGTAGACCTGTTGAATGCTCTTGGCATCACATTGCAAATATCTAAAGTGGTCATGGTTTAAAAAATATTTTATGCTGACCACTGCTTTTGCCTCTTCCTCCCACCCCCATCAATCTGGCACACAGTGGTGAGCACCCCTGCGAACTGTAGAGTCTTCAAAATTCTCTCTTTGAATTTTTATAAAATGACCTTTCAATTGCAGAGAGCACAGTTAAAGTTTTAGCGTGCAATCTTGCTTAATGAAATACTACTTTGGAGTTCATAATTCATCATTTTTCACACCCACTCACCCCCTTTCCTGGCTGTTTGGGTGAAAACAGCTGGGGAAGTGCTGCATTTTATGATTAAGGCACTAAAAGATTAGCCGTAGGCACTGCCCATCTATGGGGCTACAGAATTCAGGCTGCTGACAGCAGATCTGTTTTGAATCGGAGTCAGATTAAAGTGAGTGAAAATCATTTGGGGGCTGAGGGCGCGAAAGGTCACACGTGTAATGAATTGTGGGTGCTTGCCTGGCTTCCCAGGCGAGAACCGTAAGCAATTATTAAATGCCATTGTGCATCGGGAAGGGTCAGCTGGTGGTGACTTTGAAACTCTCCAGAAGTGAGACTGGAGATTGCAAAAGGTAGTAATAAGGCCTCGGACAGGGGAGGACTTGGAGGGCTGTTGCCTTGTGTATTTGGCTTTATTTGGGGAGAGATTTTTATTCCTCCCACCTTCAGTTTGCTCTGAGTCTGTAGTGATGGCATCAGCAGTTCCAGTGTGTGGGGTCTTGCCTGGGTCTGTGGGGGAAGCCCTGATAGTACCTTTTTTTTTTTTTTTGGACTTTTTAAGTTTCTTCAATAGCTCCCTGCTTTTTCTGGGTATAATGGGAGCCAGGGGTTTTGCTTCAGCCATCAGCTACTCTGCAATCATTAACACGTCTTTATCGACAATCTCCATTTTATCCATTGAAGCCATTCCAAACTACGGTGGCCTCTGGTGTAGGCATCAGGGACTGATAAAAAGGTCTGAGGCTCCTTTCCTGCTGAAGATGAGGGAACTTGAACTGCCTTGGCTAAGTGAAGCTGTGCTCTGCCCCTTCCCCAGTATTTTCCATCTTATGTGGCCTAGCCCTGTAGACAGATTCCAGAAAGTTCCTTCATCACAGTACAGGAACAACCCTTGCTGAATTAACCCTTTCCATATTTGACATGTGTCTCTCCCCCTTCCAGACCATGCCTTCCTCCCCGGAGTCTCCTTTATAATTGAGAAGCCCTGGCACAGAGCTCTCTGGACGAACCTGCTCTGAAATGGAAAGTAAAGCCAAAAACAAAACCAAACCCAAACCCAACACTTAAATAATTAGGCTTAATTGGTGATTGTATTTTCTTTCAGGGGCTTAACCTATTTATTCAACAGTTACTAAATGCTTGTTAGGGGCCAGGTGGGAAGGCTAGGCATTCAAGATATCAAGAGGACTAACATCCTCATTGAGGAGAGAGATGTAGAAATTGGTGACTACACCTAGTAAAGTGATGCAATTGGGATGCACAGGGTACTGATGGTGCAGAGGAGTGAGAGTTGACGCACCCTAGGGGTATGGCGAAGGTTTCCTGGATTGGTGGATATAGGAGCTGAGTTTTAAAAGATGAACGGGATGAGCCATTTGGGAGGACAAGTAAAGACATTCATGGCGGAAGGGACAGAATAAGCAATGACAGGGAAGGGTGAAATAGCTGGAGCCAAGGCTTGGCTTGTTCTGGAGAATGACTTCCCTACTGACTATTTCTTGACCAGGGCAACATTTGACCCCTACTAGTCTTTGGTTTATTCAGCAACACATAGTAAATGTTTAAATTGCTTTAGGTGTTTGAGCTACATCAGGGAATGAAACAAAGACCTCTGCCTACTGTGCCTCTTGTTTTTCCTTCCCCTTCCTTCCTAAATTTCTCCTGTATTTTGCTTGCTTTCTTTATGATAAGGAATTGATCATTCAGAGTAATGAGAAAGAGGGTGGGGAAACAAAGGGTATGGCTGCTCCATCAAGTGTGTAATGGGGTGGGTTTCTGGAAGACCTCATGCCTGTCTGTGGGTGACTAGTGGGGACTAGAGGCAGCACCAGTGCTCACACCAAGGTTACAAGTTCATCATCTACTCTGATTGCTTATGCTGTGTGGTACCCCTGTTCTCCTCTGTCTTTTCTTACTAAGGCACCTGCCACTTAGTCACACTTAGGTGCAAGTAGCTGATAGCAATGTAAAAATCCCCAAGGCATATCCGCATATTTCCGGTGATTAATTCTCATGGATTAAGGACTAATGGTGGAGCATTAGGAAGCTTGGACCAGTCATGAGGGTATATTTTTAGGGAGCCGTGGGAGAGTGCTTAGGGGCATCCATAATTACCCCAAAGGACTTCATATAGGGCTGTCATTCTCCCCCACACGTAAGTTCCTTTGCTCCAGTTGTCTTTAGTTTATTAGATTCTACTAGGGAGGGGTGAGGACAGATTATTGGCTGCGGCCCAAGGATGTAAGAAGGACCACTAGAAATCTAGTGCCGTCTTCAGTACTGTGCGATCATTGCAGGTAGGTGATAGGGCAGTCATAATCTCTACCCACAGAGATCTTTCTGGAAGAAGGTCTTCCAGAAGGTAGTCTTGTTTCAAGAGATACCCGGTGTGACCAAACACACATCTCAGCCAGCAATAGACTCCCTTCTGCAAGGGTCCCACCAGTTCTATGGCTTAGAGTTTGGTTGGATGTTCTTTTAGCTTTTGAAGTTCTGCAGTTAAAGTGATGATAATTATTTCTTTTTGGTTCAGTGAACTTGGAATGAAAGAAAGCTTTTTTTCCTTCTGTGGTAGAAAGTTTTTGCAGGTCTTCAGGGGAATGTTGGGTACAGGGCTTGGGAGGGGGTAGAGTGGGAAGGATGAACGCCAAGCCCGAACACCCTCGGGGTGGGGTGGGCTGGTAGGGCTCTGTCTGTGTTATGGGTCCATGGCGCCCATCCAGCCTGTGGCCTCTCTCACACAAAGCCTTCGTTCTGATTAATGGCATCCGTGTCTGGGAGGCATGGATTGTATTAGACCTTGTTTAAAAGTGCTTGCTATACATTCACTTCCCCTGGAAATGCACCAAAATAGGATGAGAGGAAAAAAGGGAGCAAGAGAAAGAGCCTGCATTTGGAAAGGGTAGAAAGGAAAGCTTTTTTCACAAATGCTTTCTGTGACTTTCTGTGCTCTTCAAGGCTTTATCTCTGCAGGGCTCCTACGGGAGAGCAAGGGGAAAAAGTGAAGACAGACATCTTGGGAAAGAGAATGGGTTTCCCTGCCAAACCTGGGAGATGGTGCTAGCTCTCTTGGCTTTTTAGAAACTCCAAGAAATCTGCTGACATTTTAAAGAGGGGAAAAAAGAGAGAGAGATGATTTATGATGACATCACATGTTGCCCAAGCAGATCCTGCAAGAGGAAAATGGCTTTTATAGAGAGCATGTTGCAATAAAGAAACAGTGAGTCACTGGGGGAGCATCATTAATTGAAATGCCTTGAGTTATTTGCCTTAACTCTTGCTGTCCCTCCCCCCAACCCAACCAAAGGTCTTGGCAGCTTGTAGAGCCCTGCTTTAAAGTGGTTCAGAGGGCCTGCGTCTAGCCTGAATCCAGTGTGCTGCCTCGTCTTCTCTATATCCCACCCCTCACCTCTTTCTGATGACTTTGTAACCCGTATTGTTCTTACTTAGCTTCCTGTAGGATAATGTGGGTGTGCAGGTGTAGTACTGGCTGCCTTGTCATGGGTGTGTTTGGGGAGCGTGCCCGCCCCCAGCTGTGTGTTTAAGTGGTGGGTGATAGAAGAGGAGGGGGGTGGGGGGAGCCAGTGAATGTTTGCATTTTTTTGGAGTGGTAAAACAATGCTGGGCTCCTGTAGAGGGGTGGGGGTGGTCACCATGCTCGTTCAGCGGTAGGACCAGGAGGTGCTGGGGCTGGGGTGAGCGATCTAGCCTTTTGGGCCCAGCAATCACAGGGGCTGTACTCTGAGCCTCAAACAAGGTTTGGAGCCTGGTGTTGCTCTCCAGGGACTTCTCCTGTCTCAGTTGTGTGCTGTGGCTCATCACCTGCGCAGAACTAGCCCTGCATCTCAGTTCAAAAGACTTGTCTTAGTGGCCCCGCCCTTCTGGTTCTTCGATACGCTTCTCTTTAATGACGCTTTCTCTCTTTTTCCTCAAGACTCTAGTACCTCCTGCTTTCCCCTCTGCCAGCATCAAAATGGTCTGAGGACCAGGTCAGAAACCCTTTCATATTCAGGTCGGGTTGACAGACTGGGTTCTAACTCTCTTCTGTGTATTTTCTTTTTTTTTAAAAATTTTTAAAATACATTTTATTTATTCTTAAAGAGGGGAAGGGAGGGAGAAAGAAAGGGACAGAAACATCAATGTGTGGTTGCCTCCTGCACGCCCCCTACTGGGAACCTTGCCCACAACCCAGGCATGTGCCCTGACTAGGAATTGAACCTGCTACCCTTTGGTTCACAGGCCAGCACTCAGTCCACTGAGCCACACCAGCCAGGGCTCTTGTGCGTATTTTCATTTCTGTGAAGATCAAACCCTAAAACTGAAGGCAGAGATTTTCTTTAAGATTTTATTTAATTTTTAGAGAGAGAGGGGAGGGAGAGAGAGAGGGAAAGATTGATGAGTTGCCTCTTGCACGCTCCCAACTGGCGACCTGGCCCGTGACCCAGGCATGTGCCCTGACCAGGAATCAAACTGGTGACCTTTAGTTTGCAGGACAACACACAACCCACTGAGCCACATCAGTCAGTGCTGAAGGCAGAGATCTTTTTGAAGGGGTTTCAACCATTAGAAGGGTTTTGGGTGTTTTTGGGAGATCAGTGGCGGTGGGTCGTGGAGCAGGCAGTTGGTTGGGCTGGCTGCAGGGTAGATGGTACTCCTGCTTCCCTGTGTTGAAATGGCCTGTGTGCCTCAGAGCTAGCCTCTCTTTGGAGCGGGTTCTTCAGTGCAGGAGAAGTTGCCCTCTCAGTCTGAGCAACCTTGCTGATTGTCCAGGGATTCATACCTCCAGAGTGTATGAGGCTGGGGAGTCCTCCCTCAGAAGAAGCTCCAGTCACTTCCGAGTTGATGGTTAGGGGATCTTCAGGCCTCAGTGCTAGCCAGGCCAGCCCACGATTTGCCCTGCTTTTCTATATTCTGGAAGGATTCAGTCCAGTACTGGGAGGTTTTTGAAGCACCAACCCTGGCCCAGGGCACATCATGGTACAGAGATGCTGCTGGTTGGTTGTTCCTGGGCTCTTTGCCTTCTGCCTCGAACAAAGAATAGTGGTTCTACAGAAGAGAAATGGCCTGATCATGGCCATGTTCCTGGTGTCTGATAGACAGGCCTTTCTTGTCTTAAAAAAAAATTGTTTGTGTTTTTAGAGAGAAGGGAAAGGAAGGGGAAAGAGAGGGGGAGAAACATCAGTGTGTGAAAGAAACATCAGTTGGTTGCCTCTTGCACATGCCCTGACCAGGGACAGAACCTGCAACCCAGGTATGTGCCCTAACTGGTAACTAAACCAATGGCCTTTCGCTTTGCGGAACAACGCCCAACCCAACTGAGCCACACTAGTCAGGCCTTCCTGACTGTCTTCTAAGCAACTATAGATAGCCCTGACCGATGTGGCTCAGTTGGGTGGTCATCGTCTCATGGAGCAAAACGTTGCTGGTTGGATTCCCAGGGCACATGCCTGGGTTGCAAGTTCAGTCTCTGGTTGGGGCGCGTATGAGAGGCAACGATCGATGTTTCTCTCTCTTATCAGTAACTCTCTCCCTCTCTTTTTCCACTTCTTTCTCCCTCTCTTTCCCTCTCTCTAAAGAAAATAAATAATAAAATCTCAAAAAACCCCCAAACAAACCCCACCATAGATAGTGATAGTAATAAACCATCTATCATTCCATCACCTTCATCCTGCTTTTATTGAGGTCTGGGGATATAGCGGTAAGCAAGACACAGTCCCTGCCTTCAGGAAGCTCCCTTTCTGTGTTACAAAAAAAAAAAAAAAGCTTACCTATTTTTTTTTTTTTCAGTTGGAAAAAATCTAATTTCATCCAAAGAGCTATGGCTCTCCCTGTATACATTGTGGGAATGGGAGGACTTGAACATCAGTTTTGAGCCAGGTTGAAAACTTTTAGCAACCTTGTAAGGTTGTTTGTATTATCTCTCTTTTATCTGCAGTAAAATGGAGGTGATCCAGGCCTGCGGTCTCCCAGCTCCTGAGATGCAGTCAGTGTTAGAACTTGGCTCTGTCTGTTCTGAGCCAGTGCTTCCTCCGCTGTGACGTGCTCTTGGTGATGGCGCACATATTGTTTTGAGTTCTGCTGTTTTTCACTTAACATGTCAAAAGCATTTTTCTGTGTTTCTATAGTATTCATGATAATCTTTTAAAATGACTACATGATTTTTCTCCCCATGCTGATGTACTCTAATGTAAACCAGTCCCTGAAATATTGAATGTTTATTTCTAATTTCTTTGATGTTGAGAACTGAGTGGAGAGTTGTCAGACCGCCTCATCCCCTCTCCCCATTGTTCTCTAAAAAGAGCAGTTGGGCCAGCACAGATGGAGCCTTGTGAGGGTCTCCAGGTTGTTTGGGAAGCACGTTGCCCTTCATTAGTGAAGATTCATGGAAGGAGAGCTTGGCTTCTTGTCCTTGACCCTCTGGCTTCTGGCTGAAGCCAGACTTTCTTGCTGGGTGTTTCAGAGATTCTTAACTTCCCCCTCTTCCTCAGGGAGAACTGAAACCATTTTGCCAGGCTGGTCCCTTCTCTCCAACCAACTTGCCCACCTTGTTCACTAGTCCTGAATTCATTCTCTTTATGTGGAATTCTCCCTGCTTTTACCCCCCTCCCCAAATCTACTCTACCCACCTATGCCCAGCCTTTAGTCCTCAGCTCAACATCTATAGTTTCCAGGCCCCTCTACCAAAGTTGATTTCTCTTTGCCTTAAATTGAAGCCTCACCCTTTTCAACTTGACAGCCAATTATATGCTGTCATACGGATTCCCATCTCCTCGAAGCTGGGTAAGGAAAGAGGCAAGGTGGTCTCACATTCATGTTCCCAGCATGCTTCCACTATTGTCTCATTTAATCCTCATAAAAAAAACACTTTGAGGTGGGACGTATTACCCCTGCTTCACAATGAGGAGGGCTTAAAGTGATCCCAGGCAGTGAAAGAAAAAAAAAAAAAAGAAAGAAAGAAATAGTGCCATGTAAATGGCATAACTCCAAATGGCAAGGATCATTTCTTTAACTTTTTATCCCTTCCCTTACTAACTGGTATGTAGTGCAAGGTACACAGTGGTGTTCATTAAATGCTTATTAAATTTGTTACTGTAGAACCAGCTCAAATTGGTCCTACGCTTTTTAAGAAGATACTGAGTTGCTTTTCAGAGACAACAGCCCCAGACTGCAAGTCCTGAAGCCCAAGCATGTGCAGAGAGGGGAACTGTGACCTGCTGCTGCACCTGGAACTGAGTGTTGACGTCTCCGTCCCAACACACACATACACACACAGAAAACTGAAGGACTGGGACATAACTAGAATTTGAGTGACAGAACCATTTCAGATGCTGAGGGTCTGTTGTCCAGGAAGATCCAGTGCTGACACCTCTTACCATACATGGCCAGGCTCCAAGGTTCTCCAGTTGAAACTTGTCCACCAACTTTCTCTTCCTCCTAAACTTTAAAAAACCTGCACCAAACCCTGGATCAGGGAGTTTGGGTTGTTCCACCACCACAGAAGCAGCCCCTTCTCCACGGTGTAGTGCTATAAAATAAGCACCATTTTCTTTCACTGTACCCTGGTGTCAGTGAATTTGGCTGTCTGCAGCATGGGATGGACCAATTCTTTCCTCCGTTACAAATGCAACAGACGGCATATAGCCCTGAGTGGTTTGAACAACCCCTGGCCAGTAGCGGTTTCTCCAGGGTCCGTCCCAGGAACTAATTGCCTGGACTGATTGTTTCAGGGACAGACCTGCAGTGCTCCCTACTAAGCAAGTGTAGCTGACCTGCCGAGTTTTCATTGGCAGTGAGAGAAGTTGGGTACTTGGCTTGGAGGATGTCTCTTGTTTAGTAACTTTATGTGTGATGACACCAGAGAAAGTTTCCCTGTTGCTGGTTTGGAAATTTCCCATTGGTTGTGTGAGGGAACAGGCTTTGGGAAGTTGCCTTGGTAATCTGGGTTGAAATCTGGTTTGTTTGAACCCAGCTGTGAAATTTTGTTTTTAATTTGATACTCATTTCGCATTTGGTCTAGAGCTGATGAATTAAGTTTGACAGTTGCGTGCACATGCGTGTATGTGGGTAAATGTTTGAATGCTAGTGGGTGAGAGATGTTGTTCGTAGATGTTACTTGTTTCAAATGATTTGGCTTTTAGGAATCGAATTTCTCGGTGACCCATAGTGAACTCCTTTGTGAGAGCCTTCTGACCGTGGAGGAGAGAGGCACTGACTGCTCTCTCCCTCCGGCCCTTGAGCTGAGCTGATCCCAGGGGCCTGGGACTCCACACGCTCCTCCTGGGCTTTCACTGTACGCTGTGAAAGCAGCCAGCAGTGGTAGCCTGTTCAGGGCTCACGCACTTGAATTTTGTTGGTGCCGGAGAGGAATCCATGGTCAGAATTTAACCCACACATCCCTTGTTAGGATTTGATGCTCTCACTGCTGTGGCTCTTTGTGGCCACCCTGAAAAAGGAAAGGGAAACAACCCCGCTCCTTTCTGTGGTTCACTGCCCATTGATGGCATCAAACACAGGGCTCGTTAGCTGGCGGGGAAACAGAAAGTAAAGTGGCATCTTCTTCCTTTCTGGACACGTGGCAACAGCCATCCTGTGCTCGGGCTCCACCCTGGCACCCTCGTCCTCCAGGAAAACGCGCCACTTTACAACTCAGGCTTTCTGAAGCTGCTTTCTGTACTCTCTGAACTTTCCAACTGTATTGTGAACACTTGCTTTCTATTTCTCTTCGTTTGTGTTTGTCTAAGTTCATTTTAAAGGGCACCCTTAAAAGGGAGGATCTCACACTTTTCGGAGACAATAGTATGCATCTTTTGATTGATTATAAATTAATTTTAAAATGGGTTTAAAGGAATTCTTACAGCAAACAAAGTGTTGGCCTTTGGAGTGAAGTTGTAACCAAGTCCATCTTCCAGAAACAATTTGGGTCCAGCTTTTTCTTTGAGTTTTGCATTGTACCCAGGACACAATAGCCAGCATTTTAAAATGAAAGCTATGAGATCTCTGTCTATGTTAATACATATGTTTATGTATGTCTATGTATGTATACTATAAATACGGTATATTTCTACTGCTGGATGGTATTGCCAAGATTGACTTGTAATTTCAAAATTAGGTGATAAAGGAGCCTTATTCAATTGACTTAAACAAATGAGTGCTCATAGAATTAAATAACCAAAACTAACCCAAATGCTTTTCAAGTACATATAATCTAGGCTTAATATTTAGTAAATAAAAGCTAGCTTGATGTTGTTTTAATTAAAATGGTTATACCCTCAGTTATCAATACTGAAAATTATCCAGATATACAGCTTTTATTCTATTTTCTGTTACAAAATTTTCAGCAAGAAAAATAACTTAAGACAATAGCTAAACACTTTAAAGTCTCACAAAAATCTTCAAGAGTAACCTAAATATGATTGTTAAAAACAAATTATTTAACTAGATGTAGATGGGATAAGAGTTTGTAGGTGAACTTTTCAGCAGTTTCCAAAATCTTTTGGCAACTTAAATCTTAGAGTTTTGCCATGTTAAGTTTAATAATGAGTCAAGTTAAATTCATTGACAATCTAAATCATTTACAAAGAAGATAAAATACCAAAATGTTAATTCTTAAATAAGTCCACCTATATCTATTTTGACTTATTACAGAGAAACTAAAAATTAATTTAGATCTGTTAATGAAAATGTTTTGTGATTTGCCAGTAAAA
Source organism: Micronycteris hirsuta (assembly GCA_004026765.1). Taxonomy (NCBI): domain Eukaryota; kingdom Metazoa; phylum Chordata; class Mammalia; order Chiroptera; family Phyllostomidae; genus Micronycteris; species Micronycteris hirsuta. The sequence continues at coordinate 8,656 of PVJI01011557.1, read as the reverse complement.
GAACCTGTTTCACCCTGTCTGGTGTAGCTAGGTGGATTGAGCACGGGCCTGAGAACCAAAGGGTTGCCGGTTCGATTCCCAGTCAGGGCACATGCCTGGGCTGCAGGCTGGGTTCCTGGTGTGGAGCACGTGAGAGGCAACCACACATTGATGTTTCTCTCCCTCTCCTTCCCTTCCCCTCTCTCTAAAAATAAATAATTAAAATCTTAAAAAAAGAACCTGTTTCTAAAGGTTATGAAATCGATTTATAAATTCGCCAGTCTCAAGAATGCTGATTACTTACATTTTAGTTGTCAGTAGAAATTAAGGTTTCTGAGGGTTACAAATTCTAATTAATATAAAAGGAAATGATGTGTGTTTTCAGTGAAGGAAGTTATAAGGTATGGAAATACATTTTTTTTCCATCTGCCTGTTTTGAAAGAGGTGTTTCTTATTGAATTTATTGGGGGTGACATTGGTTAATAAAATCATGTAGGTTTCAGGTGTTCAATTCTACAGCACATCATCTGTACACTGTATTGTGTGTTCACCACCCCAAGTCAAGTCTCCTCCCGTTACTACTTATCCTCCCTTTACCCTCGTTTACCTCTGCCACCCCCCTTTCCTTCCGGTAATTACCATGTTGTTGTCTGTGTCTATGAGGGTTTTTTTGCCCCTTAATCCCTTCATCAGGAGATATATTTTGAAGAAATGAAAGGAAGTGATTTATCCCAAAATAAGGCTGGTTATTTCTGAGTAAGAAGGGACAAACTAAGAGAAACTAGGAAAGCTGTAGGTTTGAGGAAGAGAAATCCTGAGAAAGGAAATTATGTGTGGTCAAGCTGAATAAGATTGAAGTAAATTTAATAGAGTGAGGCCACGTTTATTGAAACGAGATTTATTTTGCAAATAAATTTGTCTTAATTTGGCTATGTTTGGTAAAATGGGGGTAATTTTTAGAAAAATTGTTTCAATCCAAGCTATAGTATACCTTTGGATACTAGAGTCTAGTGCCTTTCATTATCTTTTGAGTTTTGCTTTCTACTTCTAAAGTGGACTGGATCCTGAACTCTTTTAGGTTCCCCCAATATCTGCCTGTAACTCCCTGAACATGTTTTTGATTTTGCTCCTATCCTTTGACTTGGAATCGTTGAGAACTGAAACTGCCCTTTTCCTGAGCCTGGTAATTACGAGCTACAGCTAGATGACATGATATAAATTTCAGAGAAATTGCCCCAACAGCTCGTGTTTAAACAATCTCAGTGACCAATGCTGTGTAAGTCACACAGACTTTACCTCAGCACCTGATGACATCATCACAGACATTTCCTTACATCTAAAATTCTCTTGACTAACAGACTTACAAATTCGAAAACTGGTTTTTAATTTGCTCTGATTGTGAACCTTTGTTTTTCTTCTGTTTTCATAAGCATATCAGTTACCCGATATTACAGAATTTAACCTGTTCGATCAGCCTTTTGGCCCATCTGTTGCTTGTGCTCTAAGATTCCAATGCACTCTTGGCACGCCGGTCCTTAGACAATGGGGTTGCCATAGTCCGTTAGCTGACCAATGAGGTGTTTATATAGCGGCCCGTTCATGTTGCATTTGTACAAGCACTGCTGCAGAAGTGGAAACCCCCCCTGATAAAATCAGACAGGAAGCCACCTGGCTCCAGCAAGTCTCTGACAAAGAGCCAGAGTTTGAACTACTCCATGGTCTTTTTAGTTGGCTTTTCCAAGGTATTGGATCCTTTCTCTGATCTGGATTACAGATTTTTCTGTTTATCCTTTTACTAGTGTACATTGTAGGAATGATGTTGAAGCCGCTCACCCTCTGCTGTTCGAAATACCTTTTTTCCCAGAACCAGATCCAAACAGCTTTTAAAACATAATCCTGATGTTTGGAGCTCTTACAGCAAGGAGCAAAGCAAGTAGCTATCAACCCCCAACTAACTTTTTCCCCAGCGACCATCACAGTGACCGTCATGGTTTGCGGGGAACGCAATGGTTACTCTTTATTCTTTGTCTTACGTTAGGGTACGGTTTCCCGGACTGCTGCTACCTCCAGTATTGCTTTGGTTTCTGTAAATTGAACACCCAGAATTCTCTCTCTAAGGCTCAGGGACCAAGGGCGAAGAGGTGGGCATATGAGATTGTAAGAGTCGGATTAGAGGGGACAAATATGACTCCATCTTGAAGCTAATCCTCTATCTTAATTGAACCCGGAACCTTTTGTCCTATTCCCCTCAAGACTGAAGAATGAACAACAAGAAGGGGGATCTGTAACTGCAGAACTAGCTCAAAATGGTCCCTATCCTGTTTAACAAGATACTGGGTTGCCTTTCAGAGACAACAGACTAAAATCTCAAGTTATGAAGCCAAAGCATGAGCAGAGGAGAGAACTTTGACCTCCAGCTGTACCCAGAACCAAAGTCTCACCCAATCTCCACCCCCCACAACACACATACACACACGCGCGCACACACACACACACAACCAAACAACCAAGATAGAACCGAAACTTGAACACCAGAACCCTTTCAGAAGTGAAGGGTCCATTGTCCAGAAGATTTGGTGCTGATTCCTTTTACCACAAATCTCCAAGCCCCAACGTTCTCCAGATAAACTTGCCCTGCCAACACTTCCACATACATGTTCCAACCCTTAAAAACCCACCCTGGAGTTTGGGTTTTTCCAGCACAGGCTGCAGCACCCCTGTCTTTCACTGAACTCAGGTGTCAGTGGAATTGGCTATCTGCAGCACCTGGTGGCCGAGCTCTTTGCTATGTTACAAATTGAATTGTTGGACACTTTCCTTTGTGGGAGTGAAAATTCATCCTCTGCGCTGCTGAGAAATCTGAAGGGAAAACTGAGTCAGTTGTGCATGTGGTGTGTGCTTTTAATTTCAAACAGTGATCTCTGCAGTTTGGCAAGGGTTGGGCATTGGCGACAGGTGAAGGAGAGGGAGAAACAGCTTAAAGCTGCCTTCTGCCCTGAGCCAGAGCAAAGCCCCACGCATCTATGTCTTGTCTCTGTCCCAGTTCCCCTCTCTTGCTGATTGTAACAGCAGGTGGGAGGGTGGGTGTGGCCAGATCTGAGAAGAGCGTTCAGCTCTTGAGCTTGGGAGGTCAGGGCTCAGGAGGCATGATCTGCCTTGTTGGTCACCCTTACCTTTGGGTGTCAGATCAGTTTTGCCCATCATGGGGTTTGGTCTGTGCAACAGTTCTAGAGTTTGCACCCTTTCTTCTCCCATGATGGACTAAAAGAGCTGTTTTATCATCAGACTCTGAAGCTTTGGAAGCTATGGCTGTGCACACCAAAATGGGGGCAGTGTATGGGGAGGGATGTATGTCAAGGTGGGGGAAACAAGGGCACATACCAAAGAGGGGGCAAGGCCAGGAGTGCACACTAAAGTAAGGCCAAAGCTCAAGCTTTTCTGCAGGGGCTAGCATACCACTGTGACAGAATTAGGGAGGGAAGCTGCAGAGGCTGTGCAATTGGAGAAGGACGTGCTGAAGAGCTAAAACAATAGAGCTGGTCATTCTACAGAGGGAAGTGTTACTTACATTGTGTATAGAAGTGTTGCGTTTCCAAAGTTGAGTGCTTCCTTGTGTCAGGATTTCTCAGAGCCTCTCATGCCAATCTCCTATTGGCGTCTCCAGGCTGCAGCTCAGCAGGCTGTGTTTAGAGGTGAAACTGTCAGTACATCTGTAGCGAGATTGGGAGTTCAGGAGTTCTAGATTCCAGTATCAGCCCTTCCGTTGTCTGCTGTGATGTTGGGTGAGCTGTTCAACATTCTGTGGCTCAGATTCCTCACTTGGGAAGTGCTGGCTATGAAGATTAAGTGAGGCGATGCTTGCAGTATAGTGTCTGGCTTATGATAAGTTCTTGGTAAGTGTTAGTAGCTCCTGTTGTAATTGTGGTATCATGATCATCTCACTAGTGACCAAGGAAATTTTCCCCTAGAGCAGTGGTTTTCAACCTGTAGTCCAGGACCATCAGCATCACCTGGGAGTTGATTAGAAATATGAATTCTTGGGCTCCACCCTGTTGAGTTTCAGGTTGTATAGGTCTGGGTGATGTTGATTCTCCTGGTCTGGAGACCATAATGGAGAACATCCCTTTGAGCCCTGTTCTGTGTAATGTAATTTTGAACATGCAGTCGCACATGCTGTTCCTCCCTCTGCACTCTTCTCTGTCCTCTGTCCCAGATGGTTACGTGGCTCATTACCCAGAATTCCATAGAAGTCAAGGATTCTTGTGATCAACTCAGGAAGACCTGGGGCAGGATGAAGCCTCATGAAAAGGGAGTAAGCCAGCTTTGCTAGGGTACAGGACAGGCTTGCTACTGCAGCAGACGCTCTGTCAGGGGACTGTGGCACCAGAGCAGTTTGCCTTAAACTTTTATGGAAGGGGGTCAGAGTGGAACATATTCCGAACCTCTCACTATTGTATGTTTTTGCTTTGTCCTAGATCCCTTCAACTGGATTGTAAGACACACGTGTGTGGATGGCTTTATGTGATGCAGTACTTGATTCATTTGGTAAATAAGATCTCAAGGGACTGTTCTCAAGATTCACACCAGTGTCACTTCCTAGAGAAAACTGTTCCTGGTTGTCTGTCCTTCCTTAACACTTGGCAGTGTGTATCACACTGTAGTACAAGTGTTGCTTCAAGGTGCAGTTTGCCCACAAGTTGAGGGTGGACACTTATTCTTCTTAGCACAGAGTCTGGCGTACAGTCACGTTCAAGAATATATCTCTTGAGAGGCTATAAATGTCATTTGGAGACATCAGAGTAAGATTTCCATGTCAGTGGGTCCAATGGGTGATAACGATACCTCATGGGAGGGTGATGTGGGCTGCTTCTGCTTGGGTGCCTCATCCAGGAGACTATATAGCTCTTCGGTTTTCTCCCTCTGGTTCTAAGGGTTTCTTTTCTGTGTTTCCTGGGGATGTGGTCCTTCTGTGAGCCTCTGGGGAATTTCTCCCTAGAGATTAAAGTGGATTTCGGGTAGTCAGCACTTGGCTGTGGAATCCAAGGCCTTGGGGAAGGGGAGCCTGGGTGAGATGGTGTAGTAAAGAAATTGGGCCATTCCAGGGTGAGCTGGGTCTCCTCCTTCCTCCAGTTTTCCTAACCAGTGTTAATTTTGAGAACCTGGAACTGTTTCCGAGAGATAATTGGATCACTGAGACCTGGTCATTAGGCAAGTAAAGTAGTTTTTTCCTAAAGAAACTGGCAAGGAGCTGATCATTGAAGTCCATTGTTTCAGGTAATTCATGGTTTGGTATCTGGGCTCCTTTGAAGTAAAAAGACTCCAAAATATAAACCTTTCTTCTTATAATAGAATCCGCTTGTGTTATTTAAATCCCAGAGTTTTACATTACAATAGTCGCCCATCAGGCTTGGAGAGAAATGGAACTTTCTCTGACAATGCAGTGTGTGGTGTTCTTGCTGGCTTAAAATTAAACCTAATCAGGAGGTGACACTGAAGCCGGTGCTGAGTAAATGATGGAGCATGAAATAAAATGATTTATTCAACTTTCTTTTCCAATAGACAGAGCTTTTTAATGGTTTTCTCCTTCCGAATAAAGGTGTGGGTGTTGAAAGTGATTTTTGATCATGCTTTTAAGTGGTCTAAGACCACAGCGTTCTAAGAGCTCCCTTTGCACCCCCACCCACCCCTTCCCACGTGGTTGACTCTTGCTTGAACTTCCACAGTTTGCAAACTTTAGAATGTTCTGATGGCTTCACCAGAGATTCTGACCCGTTGGAATGGAAATAGGATGCCCAGCCTTTCTGGAGTTTCCGGGGACCTGAATTCGAAGTGCTGTAACTCAAGGCTTATTCTTACTGTTAAAAAACAAAATTCAACTGAGTAAGTTTTAAAGGTCTTATTGGCTTTATTCAATGATTTATGAGTTGGGTGACATCCAATCTAGCAAGATAGAAAGGAGCTCTGAAAGCGGTACACAATGAAAGATTTTTTTAGGTCGAACGGGGAGGGGCAAGGAAATTATATTAGCAAAGGGCAGACTGTGGGAAGGTTGCCTTCCCTTAGAGAGTAGGGGGGACTAACAGGCAGGTTACCTCATCTGTGCTGACCAGGTACTGCCAGATTGACTGAGTTAAGATTCCATTCCTGGGAGATGTTGAAACTGTAATTAAACTAGGTATTAAGTCCTTGGTTTAGTGATATGGGGCTTAGCACAAGTGACTTTATTTTGGGCCTATTGTTTCCCCCGCCCCCACGTACACCTCTCTTTTTTAACACCACTTATTGGATTTCTGTTTTAAGACCATTGTGTTATGGTTAAATTGGTTGGTTATAGTGCAATCATATTAGATTAACTTAAAAATCACTGCTTGTGAACATGGGTCCTCAAATAGGAATAGATGTATGTGCACATGTATGGACCCACATTTGGCAAGGGGATGTGGTATAATTAGCTGGCAGTGTGAGGTTGGGAATGGATTCTGTCCTGCCTTCCTACCCTGAATATGTGCAGACTCAGCCCGGCCAAAGCAGAGTTCATACCCTCCCTCCCCACATTTGTCTTGTCTCCATTATCTCAGTTACTGGTGTAACCATCCTCCTTGTATTCCAGGTTCAAGTTTAAGTTCATGCTCTCAAACTTTTAAGAAGTGCTAAAGTGTCTTATTTGCTTTTTCTGCCCACATCTCTCCTTCAAAGCTTGCCAACAGAGCAAGAATTTTCTAGAGGCATCATCTGATCCAAATTGCTCCCCTGCTTGAAATGCAGGCCAGCCTCTTAGCTTATAAGCAGCTTTTCTAGCTTAGTTTCTCTTTTTCTATAGTTCTGGCCAAATGACCTCACTCAGTGTGTCTTGCGTTTTCCCAGCTCTTGGTCTTTGTGTTGTCCTCTTGTGTCTGTTTGGTAGGGCTGCTATGACAAAATATCTCAGACTAAGTGGCTTAAACAACAGAAATTTTTCTTACTATTCTGGAGGCAAAAAATCTAAGATCAAGGTATTGGCAGGGCTGGTTTCCCCTGAGGCCTCTCTCCTTGTCTTGTAGATGACCTTATTTATGTCTCCCCATGGTCTTCCTTCTGTGCATGTCTGTGTCCTGACCTCCCCTTCATAGGTCACGAATCATAGAGGATTAGGGCCCAGCCTAATGACCTTATTTTAACTTAATTACTTTTTTATAGACTCTGTATCCAAATTCAGTACCATTCTGAGGTACTAGGGGCTAGGATTTCAACATATAAATTTTGAGGGGACACAGTTCAGCCCATAATACCCCTCCCCTAGGAGAGCCCTTACCCCCTATCAAAATCTACGTGCTAAATGCTCACAATCTGAATGTCCCATTTCCATAAAGTTTTCCCCAGTTTTCTGTGCATAATTGCCTAGCTATCTCCTGTGTTCGCAGGAGCCTCCCACTTCAACCAAGTGCCCACGTGTGGTTGTTGGCATGAAGATTGCATTTCTGCATCCACTTCTTCGGGTTACGAGGCTTGTAGAACTCTTGGGGTCTTGCTGTCCCTACCACGAGCAGTCCCTTCTGACTAAGCAGTGCCCCGAGTACACTATGCACGGCCACCTGTATAATTCATGAGGGAGGATTCCTGTCACCCAGGGCCTGCTTCTCATTTGCAAGAATTATGGGCTTTGACAGAACTCCCTGTCGTGCAGGACTCCTTGCCATATCTGTGGTAATTACTATTCCTTTTCTAATTACTTATCTATGATGGCTTCTTTCAGCTGCTGCAGAGGAGATGCCCCGTCCTCTCTCACAGAGGCAAGCTGGGTCACTGCCGCCACTGCCACAGTCCCTGAGGCGCGGCCTACCTAAAGGCCTCCTTCCTCTCCCTGCTTGTGTTTCCCCCTTTCCCGTTCTCTGGTTTCTGAGCCATGCCCCACTTAAGAACTGGATTGCCACCCCTTTGATTTTCAGACCGGCACTCTGAAGGGCCGAAGGATGGAGAGAGTCGGTCTTTAAGTCTCTGTGCTGCCTGTCACCTGCTCAGTGCTGTCTGCATTCACCTTGGGAGAAGGCAGCTTTCTCCCAAGATTACAACCTGCTCCAAGTCAAGTGGAGAAAAAATAGCAAAGGGAACATCATATTTAAGAGACTGAATGTGCTGAGTGGAGGCTTTGGAAACCTAACCTCAGGCAAAAGGTCCTTGGTTCAGGCTTGGTGACTGATGTGGCATTGTCTGCTGTTAATAACCAAGAGATTGAAGACCCAGTGAGGCCATATTTTTGCCTGTCGACAGAGAATCTCCAATCCTTTAACTTCTTTAGTTTTAATATTTGATTTTTCTCGAGCTTGCCTCTAGAGTCGCTTTGCTTTGTCCCTTATCACATTACTATATTTAATTGATTGAATTAAGGAAGGTCTCTGTTTCTACTTAAGTACTTACCGTTTTGCATTTAAAGGCTGTTTTTTAATAACTTTGGAAGGAGTTGACTGATTTGAAAAAATCCTATCCATTATAAAATGCATTAAGGTATACCTCAGGTATTATTTAAATGTAGTCTGCCCCCCTTGAGACAAAATGACAATGAGTAGAAGTGTCCAACAGACCATTTCTTTAATAATGTGTAATGAATTTTAGTGGAAATTCGTGCATTTTTACAAGTTATGGAGATACTGTGCCACCTGCATAAATTTCTGCATAAAAAGAGGATATCATGTAACCAGTG
>PVJI01011556.1:0-55499 GCA_004026765.1 Micronycteris hirsuta | reverse complement strand
TTGGGTCCCGCTTCTTTGGGGTTCTCTGAGCTTCTTGGATTTCCAGGAAGCCTATTTCCTTTGCCAGATCTGGGAAGTTTTCCTTCATTATCTGTTCAAAAATACGTTCAATTTCTTGGTGTTCCTCTTGTCCTTCTGGCAGCCCTATGATCCGGATATTGGGTCGTTTACAAATGTCTCTGAGGTTCCTGAGACCCTCATTTTTTTGAATTCTTGTTTCTTCCTTCTGGTCCACCCCATTGGTTTGAGATCCAACCTCCTTTTTTTTCCTGTTGGTTCCCTGTAAATCTTCCTTCATTATCCTTATCGTATTCTTCATCTGTTCAATTATTTGCGTCCACCTATCTTCCAGTTTTGTTAGCATTTTGATTACCTGCATTTTAAACTGCGCATCTGATAAGTTGACTGTGTTGTCATCCGTTAGTTGTAATTTGTTCTGATCTTTCATTTTGGCCATTTTCATTCTTTTTATCTCGGTGCACTTGTCAGCTCGCAGGTGCCTGCAACCTGGGTTGCTTTTTGGATGATGTTTCCTCTGGGGGCAGGGCCTGGGAGGAAGCAATGGCGACTTCCGATCACCGCGGGCTTCCATCACTCCTCCGCTCCCCAGTTCCCCACCGCCTTTTCTGCCAGACTGGGTTCTGCTGGCTCAGCCCTGGCCTCTCTCCGGCAGTGTTGCCGGCTTGCGGGATTCACCCGTTGTTTGGGGCCACACCCTGTTCAGGCACTGGCGGCGTGAGTCCCTCAGTGAGAGCTGCCTCTCACTCCGTTCCTCCACCCGGTACTGCTCCGCTTACCGGCCTGGATGTTCGTCTTCTCCTACCTCCTGAGTGTCGGACTTCCCTTCAGTTTGATTCTGTCCGTTCTGGTTGTTTAATTTTTCGCTACTGTATTCGTTGTTTAGACACTCTGGATGTGCGGGCAGCGAGTGCGTCCACCTACACCGCCATCTTGACGGAAGTCCCGGATTTTTCATCTTGATTTTAGCTTTACATGGGGTTGTAAATTTCAAGGATACAAGAGGTTTATCGAAGATAGGAGGCTGCAAAATAAAAAGTACTGGGTTTGGAGTTTTATCTCCACCTATACCACTGGATTACTGTGTAAGGCAAGGCAGGTTTTTTCCATCCTGGATTTTGTTATCTTCAGGTGTAAAATGTTTTTAAAAAATGGATTAAGCAAGCTTTTCCTGAAGTGTATTCTATGGAGTGCCTTTCATACTTTAGCATATTAATGAGTGTCAGTGAAAAGAAGGTCCTGTGGTGTAGTCTGAGAAACACTGGATAAAGTAAAGTTAAATAGACTTCATTATTTTGCAAGTTTTCAGAACCTGTAAATATGCTGTCCCAAACACGCTGTGCCTATTTCCCAAACATACTTGAACAGGAAACTTTAATAACACATACACACACATATTTTTCTACCAGCAGTGCTTCTTAGAAAACCAGTTTGGAAAAATGTTTTATTCCTATATATTTTATCTGTATATAATAATTTAGTTAATGATTATTTAGGTAATTTTTTAAATTACTCATTTTATAGAAAAAGATTTTAAGTGAAAAATTATTGAAAATTCTTCTAAGGACAATCACAATTAATATTATATTTTCTATTTTATTATAGGCATTGTTCTCACTAAGGTTGGTTACTATACTATTCCGTCTATGGATGACCTTGGTAAAATTGCCAATGAAAAAGGAGAGTGCATTGTCTCTGACTTCACTATTGGTCGTAAAGGTGAGTGTGAGTTCAGTAGTTAGTAGCGTATAAGCCAGAGATCTACACCTTATTTTTGTAACTAAGTAAAGGAAGCTCTTTATAGCTGAATCCCTTTTTTCCCAACATATGACCCCACCTTATCCTGAATAACAGAGAAGTAAAAAAAAAAAAGGACTAGAGCTTTATAACATTCTTTAGTAACTATTTGGCTCATTGCAATGTTCTACAATTAAAGAAAACATTGTAAACAGCGAGAAATAGAAAATGAAAAAATTGAATAGTTGATAAGAAATGGATAATATTTAGTTCCAACTTCATATTATTAAGTCACTTCAAATGTAATTTTAGGGGAGAAAATCTCAGGTATTTTAACTTATAGTGCAGGCTGGTTGCTAAGGGTTGTTCTGTAGCAGCACTATAGATAGATACTTGGTAAAAGTTTAAGAAGGCTATTTGGAGGACAACATAAGTGCTATAAAAATACAGATGTTAAACCAGATAACAGTGTAGCTGATTTCATTCATATACATTATGGATGAAATAACCCATTCATAATAATTGCTGCATTATTGAAAATACTAATGTTTAAAGTGGTTTGCTCCTTCTAATTATTAGAGGTATAATGTAGGTATTTGCCCTCTATACAGGATAAGATTTTAACTATTTGTTCTGACTTGTAGGTTATGGTTCGATCTATTTTGAAGGAGAAGTGAATTTGACAAATTTAAATTTGGATGATATTGTGCATATCCGAAGGAAAGAAGTTATTGTCTATTTAGATGATAACCAAAAACCACCTGTGGGTGAAGGGCTAAATAGGTATGAATTTCTTTTTCTTTTTTTTTAACATTTATTTATTTTTAGAGAGGGGAAGTGAGGTAGAAAAAGGGAGAGAAACATCAGTGTGTGGTTGCCTTTCGGGTACACCCTACTGGGGACGTAACCTAGGCATGTGCTCTAGACTGGGAATCGAACCAGTGACCCTTTGGTTTACAGGCTTGGCGCTCAATTCACTGAGCCACACCAGCCAAGGATGAATTTCTCTATATATTTAGGAAATAATCAGCTAAATCACAGTTTTTTTTCTATAAACACAAATATGTTCCCATTACATACATTTTTCTGCAATTTGCCTTTTTGACTTACTGTACAGTGTGTATTGTTTCTCTACTTTGACTTAAAAGGATAAATGATAAAGACTGTGACTTCTTGACTCCTTTCTCCTAATATTATCAAGTTCAACTGTTAATATCTAAAAACATTTTTAGTAGTATTTTCATATTTCTGTGGTAACCATGCTTAAGTCTTTCTCTGTGTTTTAGTGTAAGATAGGAGCTTCTGATATCTCTTAGACAGGTGAAAGGGCCATAGTTCAAATCATTTATGTTCACAACCTACCAAGATTGAATTATGAAGAAATAGAAAATCTGAATAGACCTGTAAATAATAAATTGAATCAATAATCAAATACCTCCAAGTCAAAAAAAGCTTCAGTGGTGAATTCTATTGAACATGTTTTTTGTAAGATTTAATTTATTTACTTTTAGAGAGAGGGGAACAGCAGGAGAAAGAGAGGGAGAGAAACATCAATGAGCAAAGGATACATTGATTGGTTGACTCTTTCATGCCCTGAGCTGGGGACCTGGCCTGCAACCCAGGCATGTGCCCTGATGGGAAATCAAACCAGGTACCTTTCCATTAATGGGCTGAGCCACACCATTGAGAGCTGTACTGAACATTTAAGGGAGATTAACCCCAGTTCCTCTCAAACTCTTCCCAAAAGTCAAAGCGGAGAGAATACTTGTGAACTCACTCTCTGAGGCAATCATCACCCTGATTTCAAGCCTCCACAAAGACGTTGTAACAACTACAGACCAATATCTGTGATGAATATGAATGTGAATATTCTCAACAAAATACTGGCAAACTGAATTTAACAGTACATTTAAAGGTTTACACACCATCACTATATGGGATTTTCCCCTGCAATGCAAGGATGGTTCCACACACGAATATTGGGTTGGCCAAAAAGTAAAGTAAAAGACATGTTTTTCATTTTTGCAAATAACTTTATTGATTTAGATATTTTGAGTATGTCAGCTATCTCCTGATATTGGCTTCTAGAGGATAGAGTCCAGGGCTGCTGCTAAAGATCTTCCAGTGCATAAGACAGCCCCACAGCAATGAATTATTTGGCCAAAATATCAGTAGTCCAAGAAATTTCACAAACCACTTTTGACACTGTTGATTGGTCACAGCACTTTCTCCATACACTGCACAAATCTTTTTTTGTGTGTTTCAGTTGTGTTTTTGCCTTCTCGAAATAATAACTCATAGTATGCCAAAAAATAGGTATTTTCTTCCATCTTCAGTATTAAAATGGGTACACAAAAATTCACCAGTTTTGATAAGCTTTTTTTAAATGCATGCTGATATGACAGCTGTCACAATACAATCTAACAAAATTGTTTTTAGTGAAGTTAAGGACAACTAAGCACTACTAGAGCCATCATATGGAAAAATCTTTTTGATCTACCCAATATATCACATTTATAGAATGAAGAAAACATATGAGCATCTCCTTTGGTTCAGGAAAAGCATTTGACAAAATTCAGTATGCTTTCATGATAAAGACACTCAACAGCCTAGTGCTAGAAGGAAACTACCTCAACATAAGAAAGGTTATTTGAAAAAATTTACAGTGAATGTCATAGTCAATAGTAAAAGACAAATATTTTTTCTAAAATCAGGAGCAAGACAGGTTTGCCCATGTTACATCTATTCAACATAATACTAGAAGTCTGAGCTAGAGTAATTAAGCAAGAAAAAGAAATAGAATCCAAATCAAAGAAGTAGAAGGAAAAATTATCTGTTTGCAGATGCTTTCATCTTAGGTAAAGATAGCCTAAAGATTCCACTAAAAAAAAATGTTAAAACTAACATTCAGCAGTATACAAAATCAATATGCAAAACTCAATTTCTATACACTAACAATGAGCAATCTAAAATGGAAGTTACGAAACTAGTTCCATTTACAGTAACACCAAACAGAATAAAATGCTTAGGAATAAATAAACTTTACCAAGAAGGCAAAAGGCTTGTTCATTGAAAACTATGAAACATTGCTGAAGGAAATTAAAGAAGACAAATAAATGGAAAGATAACCCATTTTCACAGACTGGAAGACTTAAAATTGTTAAAATGTCCACACTGTCCAAAGCAACCTACAGATTTAATGCATCCATATCAAAATCCCAATGGCATCTTTTGCAGAAATAGAAAAGTCCACCCTAAAATCATATGGAACCTCAGGGGATCCTAAATAGCCACACTGAACTTGAACGAAATTTGGAGGGCTCATATTTTCTGACTTTAAAATTTACTACTACAGAGCTACAGTAACCAAAACAGTGTGGTATTGGCATAAAGACAGACAGTATAGACTAGTGGAACAGAGAGAATAAGAGGACTCAGAAATAAACCCTCATGTATGTAATTAAATGATTTTTGACAAGATTGCCAAAATGGGGAGAGAATAGGCTCTTCAACAAATGCTTTTAGAAAAAGTGGATATTCAGAAGCAGAAGAATGAAATTTAACCATTACATTATGCCATATATAAAAATCATCTGCTCTTGCCAATGTGGCTCAGTTGGTTTGAGTGTTGTCCCATAAACTGAAAGGTCACAGGGTCGATTCCCAGTCAAGGCACATTACCTAGGTTGCCAGTTCAGTCCCCAGTCAGGGTGCAAACAAGAGGCAACCAATTGATGTTTCTCTCCCAAATCAATGTTTCTCTCCCTCCCTTCTTCTTTCTCTAAAATCAATAAGCTTGTCCTTTGGTGATGATAAAAAAACAAAAACAAAACCTTAAGATGGATCAAAGACCTAAATCTAAAATTCTTAGAATAAAAATTTTATTTTCCTTAAGTTTCACAACATTGTATTTGAGATTCCTGGATATGACACTAAAAGCACAGGTAACTATTAAATTTAAACAAATTGAACTACATCAAAATTTAAAACTTTTATACATCGAAGAGCACAGTCAACAAAATGGAAAGGCGACCTACAGAATGGGAGAAAATATTTTCAAGTCATATATACAATAAAGGGTTAATAACCAGAATATGAAGGGGGAACAACAGCTCAACAACAGAAATTTAAAGTGGGATTTGAATATACATTTCTCCGGAGATGATATACAAATGGCAAACAGGCATATGCAAAGATGCTCGACATAAGTAATAGTTAGGGAAATGCAAATCCAAGCCACGATGAGCTATCACAACCATTAGGATGGTTAGTTTAAGAAAAATAAATTTTTGTAAGAGTATGGAGAAATTAGAAACTTCGTGTATAGTTTGGTGGGAAAGGAAAATGGTACGGCTGTTAATGGAAAATAGTATGATGGTTTCTCAAAAACTTTTAAATGATCCAGCACTCCACTCTAGGTATGTATCCAAAAGAATTGAAATGAAGATCTTGAAAACATGTTTACATACACATGTTCGTAGCAGCACTATTCACAGTAGCTAAGAGTTAGAAGAAACACATCAGTGACAGATGAATGGATAAACAAAATTTATACAATGGAATGTTATTCAGCATTATACAAGGGAAAGAAATCTGACACAGGTGACAACATGGATGAGCCTTCATTATGCTAAGTGAAACAAGCCAGTCAGAAAAGATAAATATTGTATGATTCCATTTTGAGGCATCTAGAGAGCCAGATTCATAGAAGTAGACAGTAGCATAGACAGTAGTTGCCAATGACTAGATGTAGGGGGAATTGGAGATGTTTTTTAACGCTATAGGTTTTTAGTTTTGCAAGACAAAAAAGTTCTGAAGATTGGTTGTAGAACAATATGAGTATATCTAATACTATTGAATATACAGTTAGAAATGGCTAAGATTGTAAATTTTATGCCATACCTTTTTACCACAGTAAAAATATTTTTAGAAGTCATCTATTATTATGTGCTAGTCACTGTGTTAGGTACCAAGCATACAGAATGAATAGGACACAGTCCTTGAACTCAGGTATTGATATTAGAAGGGTGCATTAGCACTATTGTCATCTTCACACTTATTATTTAATGTATGATATTCCTTATATGGTATTTTGCTGTGTATAATGCACACTTTTGTGTCAAAATTTTTGAGGGGAAAATGAGGATGCACGTTATACATGGGTAGTACTAGTTCCGTATCTATATAAATGTTTTTCATTTTTATTTATGCTTATACATGGAAAGTGTAACTTCAGAAAGTAGTAACAGTATCCTTATGCAAAATAATACCCTGGAATACGATAAATGGCTTTATATATAAATAAAAAATTGAGTTAAAAAATTAAAACAAAAGATTTTTTTCCCTGAAAGTCTGGGCCAGAAACGGGGGTGTACAGTATACACAGGAGTACGGTATACATGGCAAAGTACAGTAACTTCATTCTGCAGGCATTTGTTGTTCCTCAGTGGTAGTCACTGCTATCATTACTGTTGTTGCTACGTACGCTAGCACTGTGAGACCTTCACTAAGATTAAGGTCTTAGCACTGAACTGTGGCTACTGATGTATCCGCATTGGACAATGTCAAGGGTGCATAACTTAAGTGTTACTAAAATTAGATTGGAAGTAATTGTATATCATAATAGTTTGGAATAAATGGAATTGAACCCTTGAATCAGATACTGAGCTAGTTGATGTGGGGGTTAATTCCTTGCTCTTAAGCTTATGTACTTTGGGAGATAAGACTCAAGTCTATGAAACATCTGCAGAGTCATTCCAAAGTAACATAGGTACCTTTATTTGCTATTTCTATAGATGTTACTTGGCTTTCTAGTCTTAAATATGAAACATTGACATTTTACTTGGTTGTATGTTACAGGAAGGCTGAAGTTACATTGGATGGAGTTTGGCCAACAGATAAAACATCTCGTTGTTTAATAAAGAGCCCAGATCGACTTGCTGATGTCAATTATGAGGGACGATTAGAAGCAGTTTCAAGGAAACAGGGAGCTCAGTTCAAAGAATACCGTCCTGAAACGGGCTCTTGGGTGTTTAAGGTATAGTCACTTAACTTAGTTATTCTTAACTATAGTTAGACTCTCAAAATGTTTATTTTCAAATTAGGAACTACATGTGGTAATAACATCATGATTTGCTTCAAATTACATATCTAGTTAAACCCCAGAGCAATAAGAGCTATTTATAAACTTTATGGGCTCACAATTCAATCTTGTGAGCATTTAGATACACTTCCTAAAGTGTGATTTTCTAATATGTGGCATCATTTTGGGATATCAGGCAGGATTTTTGTCTCTTGATGAATCAGCTCTTCCTGAATTGTCATTCTTTTAAAGATTTCTGGGATGAGGAGATTGCCTTTCTCCCTTCCTTGATAGTTTAACCCATTGATATCTTTCTCTTCTAGGCCAGTTGGATTATTTAACTTAATGAAGGCTCTCGTGTTGGTAGAGAACAACTAGGCAATATATAGATGTGAAAATAATAATGGCTCTTTTGGATTTCATTTCCTATGTTACTATATTTAGTGATTATATGAGCAACTAGTATATGCATCAACATCTTCTAAATCTTAATAAAACAGTAAAATGTCATGGGTGACATTTCATTGTGCTTTAAATTTTTGATATATATATATTTTTTTTTAGCTAGTTTGCAAGGTAGCAAGCACAAATATTGTGGAAGTTCTTCTGAATAATACAGTGTTAAAAGTAATTTTGTTGGATTCTTTTCATCTTAGGTCTCCCATTTTTCTAAATATGGCCTTCAAGATTCTGATGAAGAGGAGGAGGAACAGCCATCGAAAACTAGTACGAAGAAGTTGAAGACTGCTGCTTTGCCTCCTGCAAGCCAGGACACACCGTTCCAGATGGCTCTAAATGGCAAACCAGTACCTCCACCCCAGGTAGAGAAAGGACAGTGAATTTGAATGGAATCCATGATACAGAAGTTAAAAGCAAGTCACTCAGCTAGTAGAAAGCTGTTTTATTACCCCCTGGAACTTTGAAAAGTACAAATATATTGCCAATCATGTTGACACTAGTACAAGGGAGGGCATGAGGTGGTACTGGCATCTGTTTTTTATTTGAGAGATTTAAAGAATTCTCTTGGGCTTTGGATCATTCCTTCTACAGATTGTCTTTCTTAAAAACCTCCCACTTCATTTGGACTTGCTGACTTCTCTGCTCAGTGATCCACTTAAGATATAGCCTTTTGCTTGTATGGGATGATGCAAAGTAAATCCTACTTTTGTTGACTGCTGATGTGCAAATTTAATCTTGTTCTTTATCTTCATGGTTTTTTTTAAAGTTCAATTAGTTTTCTGCAAGGATTTTTAACTGTTTCCTCAAGTTGTTTGCTTATACTTCAGGTAACTTCTTGATATTTGTATTTCAACAATACATAATCTTTATGAAAATAAAGTTTTAAGAACACAAATGAATTATTTGAACTGGGGAAGATTGCATTGTTTATTGCAATTTCTTGTATCATACTCTTTTTCAGTATTGTTAAACCATCATAAACCTTTTGTCCTTGTAAGGAAAGGTTTGTAATTTAAATATCCGGTAGTTTCATAGCCAACCCATAAAAGATTTACTTTCATTTGGATGTTGTTTATAGTCAATCAAATTTCCAAAAAAATTTTTTTCTTGGCTGCCATACTCAAATAAGAGAGCTTCATATAGAATTCCTTTATAAAGAATCATCTCTACCTCTCGGCTGCTAAAAGCAGAACCTTTGGAATTTTCCATGCTACAATTCTTACAGCTGCTGATCTGTGCAATTTTTATGGTTTATTAAATAATTTCTTGGGAGGCATTTTCTGGAGATTGCTGTGTTTGTATGTTTATGTTTGCGCATACAGAGTAAGGGGGAGGGGATGGTAAAAGTGGGAGATGGGAACCATATTAACTTTTAGGTTTATAATCTTTGTAGCATTTAGAATACCCCTAAGATATCTCTTCTGAACTTAAAGAAACGCTGTAAATAGATTTGGTTTTCTAGTTTATTATTTGTATCATACAGTTTTTATAATCCCTTTCTTTCCAAAGTGTTTTTTGATCTTAACATTATATGTATTTCTTAGGATAAGAGTCAGATAGATAGCCTTATTTTCTGCCAATAAGTTAATATGGAGGAGCCTTAAAATACAGCTGAGGGGGAAAGCTTCATCCATGGACAGATGAAAATTTGTGAAATTTGTCTATCAGTGGTTTTTAGGCTCTTTAATTTTCAGAATGCAAATCGTAACAGATAATTATAAATTCCTGTGTTGACATGTGAGTAAATGAGAGCTCTTTGACAAACTGAACACCAAAAAATTTCAGAACAAGGTTCTAGGAAAAAGGTGATAAGGATCAAAATGGTCAAAGAGGATATGATGGATAGGGGTATTTTTTTCAGATACCTTCTTTGAGGAAGTGGTAGGTAGCCTTTGACCTTTTGAATAGGGAAAGCAGAAATGGGAGAAATGGTTCCAGTTGTTTAGATATTCAGGCTAAGATGTTAATATAGTAAGGTGGATTCTAGAGAACTCTTCCTTCATATTGCCCAGTGCTTGCACAGGTTTTGGTAGCAAAGACCTACATTTTACTTGTCATGAAAGTACTTAAGACAACTGAGTGAACTGGGAATAAACAACCAAATCTTCTTATTCCCTGGGTCAAGAGGGCTATCCTCACACTGTTACCTCGCCCCCTTAGAGAGGCTGATTTCCATGATACGCTGTTCTTTCAGTCTGCTGTGGCTTTTTTCCCCCTGTACACAATCTCAGGTTTTAGGAGGATTTACATTTTTGTTTAATGATCACATTTATTCCACTGCCTTTTACGTAACATCTTCTGTCACCTCTTTGTAGTTCGTTCTTCAGTGTTACTTTGCTCCTAAAAGGCGAGTAAATCTAAGCAATCAGAAAATATAAGGTAACTAAAATTTCACGTAACCTTCTCTTCTCTGCATTTTAAGTTAGCAAAAATTTTTACCAGAGAAACCTTTACACAGATGAAGTAGGGCAGTTGCAGAAATGTTTTATTTGGTAGTTAGAACATTTTTTCCAAAATGATGATCTGAGATCCAGTTTTTAGCTGGCTACATCAATACCTTCAAATAAGTTTAAAATATTTTTAAGGAAAAAGGTGATTAGGATTTAGAAGAAAATTCCATTTCACCTATGTATACATTTTTTAAAAGTAAAATGGCAGCTATCTGAATTTATCTAGATCAATATAGGTAATTTATCTAGGTCAGTATATATTTTAATATATCTATTTTATATTTGTATGTAATTTATATACATATAAAATAATTGTACAGCTGCAAACCTGTTTGCTTCAAATATTATTGTTACTAAGTCCTATACCTCCTGCAGTGATACCCCTTAGTGTGTGTGCAGAAATATACACACTTAATTTGGTGGGCCTTTGAAACCCTGACATGAAATTTCTTTTGAGAACATAATATTGTTGACAGGGCTGATTTTCCAGCAAAATGAATATAAAACAATCTTTGCAGTTAAGAAAGAAGTTGTTTTGGAGACAGGCAACAGTAGAAGTTATATACTAGATTGAACTGTTTGGGTAAGAGAACAGTATGAATTATTTTGATACCTGTTTGACCATGAAGTGGTCATTTACCCTTTGTAGAATAAGGGTGTTTTGATTTACTGTACCTACCTTTATCACTCTACCTACTGGATTAAGAGACGCTTTATCTTTAGGGTATTGGCAGCTTTGTTTTTCTGAGGAAAATTATTTTGAGTTAGAGACTGGAGATTTCTCAAAATCATTAAAAGTTTTAATCATGAAGCCTCACCCTTCCATGTACCTAAATAGGCAGTCATTTCAACGATGTACTTAGCATTTGTAAAGTACTGTGCTGGTATTTAGACATGAATAAGATATCCCACTTTAAAGAGACTACAGTGTGGGGGAAAGAGAGAGTTAAAATGATACTCTGGCGACTTCTCCCAGTACATGTTTCTCTTTTCCACAGACCTCCCAGGAGATTCCTTTTTTATTTCCTCCTCAATTCCTTCTGAGCCTTTGTATTATTACTATTATTATTATTACTATTATTATTATTATTATTATTATTATACTTTTCTTTCCAGGACTGGCTCTGAAGAAGTACCTGATCTCCCAAGATTTCATTGAAAATAAACACAGACATATTTTGTGGGAGTTTATTGCAATTACCTAGATACACTTTAACAAAATTCAGGGTTTCAGAAGCTTATCAAGTCCTTATGGTTTCATAGTAATTCACTTTCCACATGTCCCCTTATTGGATGATATCTCATAGCTTTGAACTATGCTTGAGGATGGAGTCAATAAAACCTTGATTCTTAGCATTCTTCTAAAAGATATGCTGATCCCTTAGGTCTCTAATCTAATTATTTGATGGGATCATTCCCATTTGCCTAAAAGTGTTCTAGGTGAACATGTCTTAATGTTAGCATTTTTCCTTTGTTGAATAGTAAGTTGGAACCATCTTCCCCTTTTTCTTTTCCTCTCACCTGTTTTCACTCCCTCTTGTCCTGTCACAGTTAATTTCCATCTCTACTAAGCACTGCATAAGGCAATATAAATAACAAAGAAAGTGTTCAGTGAATGTTAAATTTACCGGTGTGTTTGGTGTTAGATATTGCAAACAGCAGGCCAGTCTGTTTTTGAGCCTCAACAACGTGGTGGGAGATATATATAAAAACTTATAATACATTGTGATATCTTGTATAAAATAGGTATAGAGAGGGTGTTATGGGAGCCCAACAGAGAAGAGTACTGTGAGGTTGACAGAGGAAGGGAACTTGTCCTTCCTAAAAGTGCATTGGTTAAAAATAACATTAGGGAGCTATTGGTGCGAGTGTTCCCATAATCCTTGTAGTTATAGCGAGTACATCATCACCAGGGCTGCATTTTTTCCCAGAATTTTAAAGCCTAAAAGTAGTCAGACCTGCCTGTTGTTTCCCCAGTAGATAAAAAATAGTATCATTTTTGTCTTTTGACTGTTATTTAGCTTCCAGTTTCTTAAAGCAGGCTTTGGTGATTGGTCACATCTTAAGCAGCAGTTCACCGTGTATCTAACACCTGGATTTTTCTACAGTTATAAATGGGAGCAGTCATTCTTTTGGTAACGCTTAACTCTTTTAAGCATAAAGGAATTATTCCCAGATTAAAATTGTTCCTGGTAATACTACTTTGTTTTCTCTTTTGGGAAATTAGAGTAGGCAGTTCTTGTATCTGACATGGTACTGCACAAGTAGACCTTAGGATTCAGTCACCCGAAAGATGGATTCCAGGCCCCACATTGTGTTAATTAGAAATTTATTTTTAAATGGTTTCCTTAAAACAATGCAAAGTTAGTAGAAACTTGGATATTTGTACCTTTTATTCTTTTCCCAATGGCTTCTAACTACAAGGCAGTGTGAGGGCAGGGTGACCCTGTGTAAATTGGAAAATGGTAATTGCTAGCTAAATTACGTAAAGCATAGTCTTTGTCTGAAGACCACCATTTGCTCATTATGGATGTTGCCTTAGGTCCAGAGACCAGACCATGATATTACAAAAAGGTGATTGTATGAACTGTCGTTTGGAACCCAAGTACTTATAGTGGAAATTTTTTAAATAATTATTGAGTCTTTTTTAGCAAATATGCTACCTCACGTTGTATAGAATGGGCAGAGTCTAATATTGCTGTATCATATTCTGAATAAACTACATATGTCTTGAAGCTCTATGTCTACTTGGTGTAATTTAATGCTGCTTCCCTGATCTTTCTACTGTCTGCAGAGCCAGAGCCCAGAGGTGGAGCAGTTAGGGAGGGTTGTGGAGCTGGACAGTGACATGGTAGATATCACCCAGGAGCCAGTTTTGGATTCCGTGTTAGAAGAAAGCGTGCCTGAGGATCAGGAACCCGTGTCCGCCTCGACACACATTGCGTCTTCCCTGGGGATTAATCCACACGTTTTACAGGTGAAGTCCTAACCCGCCCTTACTGCAACAGGAGGCCAGACTAATGCTTATTCCCTTGCATCATCAGACATCTTCCTTCCTTTAAGAGCACTGAGTGCTAACTGGAATAAGAAAAAACAGGAATACAGCCCGTCTTTGCGCCTTATTTTCCCATTCAGGGAGGAAAGGCTGTGTTGAGATTCAGAAGGCCTGGATTCTGTCTAATTCCAGTTTTAGAACTAATTACTATGTGACTTTGGGCAAGTCATTTAACATCTACGAGCACTGATTTATCTCTGTAAAATACTACTTTATTTAATTCATAGGGTAGTTTTGAGGCTCCTGCAAGTGCTCCACAAAAGTTAAAAAAAAAAAAAACTAGTAGATTCCATTTTCTTTAAGCTCCGTCTCAACTTCCACTTGTCCTTGCCTTTGATATGTTAATGAGTTTAGCCTTTGGCTTGTGTTTGACTTAGAAATCATTTAGCAAATGTGTGAGTGATTGCTACATGCCAGGCTCTGGTAAGACTAGATACAATGGAGGGAGGAGTGTTATATAACTTCTACCCTTCAGGTACTTTGAGTCAGTTACACAAAAGTTATACCTGCTCTGGGCACAACCTTGAGGCAGAGTGATTTATTTGTTGTTGTAAACTGCATTTTTTTTTTTTTTTTTTGGTGGCCTTTGGATTTGGGGGAGCACATTCATTCTATAGATATTGCCTTTTTAGATCATGAAGGCATCATTGCTTGCTGATGAGGAAGATGCAGATATGGTCCTGGATCAACGCCTCAGCCTTCCTTCTAAAGCAGATACTTCTCAAGAAATCTGTTCTCCCAGACTCCCCATTTCAGCATCCCACTCATCAAAATCCCGTTCATTAGGTACTGTAAAAGATGCTGTTTTATAAGAAAGCTATAAAGTTCTACTTTTCGCATATTTTCTAAATTGAGTCAACTTCTCTAGCAAATACACCTCTAAAGGCTTTGACAAGGATGCCAAGAGGAAATGTACTATTATATATACATCTCTTATGTGGGACCAGTTTTTAAGAACCGTGATTTGCTTTATTGGTACCACTGAAGAAGTTATATGGAGAAAAAAGCATTTGTGTTTTCTTTAGGGTGGCATTGGCATTTGCTTATGAATGTGGTTTTGATAATCTCACATTTCCTGATTTTTATCAGACCATAGAGGAAATAGCAAGTTGTCCCACATTATACTCTTATTTTGCAGTCCTGACAGTATCCTGATTGCCTTTTAGGGGCAAATGTTGCTTCTTATAATGCACAAAACTTGTCAGATTTCTCCTTTTACATAAACCTTCCCAAATTCCCAGGGAAGTCATTATGCATTTGATTTTAAAGCTTTCCCTTTTCTAGTGCACTTGTATCTGTGTGTGTGGGATTGGAGGTAGTGTTGTCAGCAATGGACATAAGCAGATGTATTGTCAAAATATCTTGAAAACTAGAGGAACTACCAGGAAGAGATTTCTTTATGTTGTCTTAAAAACTAAACATTTGTTTTTCAATTTTTTGAGTGCCCTAATATGTTAACTTCCCTTCTTTAATACTTTAACTAGTAAAGTATCAGTTAAACTTTCATAACCCTTTTCCATAATGGGCACTGCATAAAAATCTCATATTTCAACAACTTAGCTTCTTGCTTTAGACAGGAACCATATAAAATCAGAAAACAGGCAATAGTAACAAGAACTGTCTTTCTGAAAGGCACTTGTTTCATCACAAGATGCCTTGTTGGGTCTGTGTTTCTTTTAAGTCTAGCAGTGAGCGTTACAGTGGTAGGAATTTGAGTTTAGATCTTTTTTAGCTTTTTGTATTGACTAAGAAATGGTTACATTTGGCAGTCTGACAGTGACATGAGCATTGGTATCATCTTTCAATCCTGCCATTCTAGTAGCTTTGTGGATTTGGATTTGAACCTAGTATTCTTACTTATAAAATGAAGATAATGTTCTTCATTTAATGAAGTTATTAAAGAATGAAATGCAACAATTTATAGAAATTACTTATGCAGCATCTGCTGCAGATAAGTGCTAGATAATTTTTTAAAATAGTAATGTTTATTATTAATAAGTTGTTATTATTGATGTCATCATGAGAATTTCTGCCTTGATTTATCCGGTTGAAAGAGTAATTTCTGCAGTATCTGATTTAAACCTGCTCTGGTCTTCTACATCTGATTTAATTAATTTGGTAAAGCTGTCATTTTGACCTCACTGATTGTTGTTCAAGAAGCAATAATATATATTCTCTAATAGCCTTCTCCCCCCTCCCTTATTTTAGTTGGTGGGTTACTGCAATCAAAATTTACAAGTGGAGTTTTTTTTTCACCAAGTGCCTCTGTGCAAGAATGTCGCACTCCCAGAACATCATCTTTGATGAATATCCCATCCACATCTACTTGGTCTGTCCCTCCACCCTTGACCTCTGTGTTTACAGTGCCCAGCCCTGTCCCTGAGGTTCAGTTGAAAACAGTGGGTACTCGCAGACAACCGGGTCTAGTCCCTCTTGAAAAGTCTGTTACCTATGGCAGGGGGAAACTCTTGATGGACATGGCCCTATTTATGGGACGCTCATTTCGGGTTGGTTGGGGCCCCAACTGGACTCTTGCTAATAGTGGAGAACAGCTAAGTGGCTCTCAGGACCTGGAAAATCATCAGATGGCTGATTCTGTGGAATATGGATTCCTGCCTAATCCAGTAGCTGTTAAATCGTGAGTCATATTTTCTTATGCTTTTTAAAAAAGGTTTTATTTCCTTTTAAAGAGAGGGAAAGGGAGGGAGGAAGAGAAGGGGAGAAACATTGATGTGCAAGAAAAACATCGATTGGTCGCCTCTCACATGCCCCTAACTGGGGACCTGGCCGGCAACCCAGGCCATGTGCCCTGCCTGGAATGAAACCAATGACCTTTCAGTTTTCGGGATGACACCCAACCCACTGAGCCGCACCAGTCAGGGCTCCTTATGCTTCTTCAAGAAATCTTTCTAGATATATTCTTAGCACAGTTTTAGATAGCAAAAGATATCTATCTAATTAAAAACCATCAAGATAGTGGTTAAACTTTAGTTGGAAAAATTAATGCTGCAGCATTCTTTGGGCTTTCATTCTTTTTATTACATTAGTCATTTTTTAGTATTTTCTCACTTATTTGCCATTTCTTCGTATGTAAGGTAAACATGGTCTGTCCAGAAGGTATCCAGCCATATAATGTGGAAAATAGAGACATTTATTAAAGAAGATACATGAAACATTGTACGTAGGACAATGACACCTCAGTCCCCTTCAAAGTAGGCACCTTGGGACCTCACACAGTTCTCCCAGTTGCCATCAGTTGCCCCATTATATTTTCCTGAATCTCATTGATGGTCTGAAATCTCTTCCCTTTCAAAGGTGGTTTTAGTTTTGGGAAAAGCCAGAAGTCCCAGGGTGCTAAATCTGGGCTGTTGGGGATTTGAGTCACCTGGGTGATTGGATATTTCACCAAAAATCTCTGCACGAGATATGATGCATGAGCAGGCACATTGTCATGATGAAGCTTCCAGTCACCAGTTGCTCATAGTTGTGGCCTTCTGAATCATCCAAATAGTTTCCATGGAAGAATGTTCAAGCTTAATGCAAAATTTGATGCAGATTCATTGTTCACTCAGTCATGTTGAATGCTACAGCCACACAGTACACATGCTCACTCAGTGGTGTCTACCACCCCCACTGACTAGTGCAGTGAAGTCATTGTTCACAGATGCACATTCCAGTCCGCTCTCCTTGGCTGCCAGGTTACATTGATGTCGCACAACTGTTCTCATTATATTAACAAAGGCCTGGCTTTTTCCAGACAGACCTCATATTCTCAACACGTTTTCTGTATCTTAGACCTGATAAAATGAATGTGTGAACTATGGATAATTCATACATAAGTATTTGGAAATAAGGTGACAGTTAACTATATATGTTATGTATTTCTATATAGTCCCCACCATTAACATTCATATGTATGTGCTTATAGTTCTATATATTCTATGTATATGCCATACAGATTATATGTATAGCTTTCTGGTATTTATTAGGCAATAAGCATATAGTTGTTTTGTGCAAAATACATAACAGTTTCCTATTTGCTTTTTATAATTACTATAAAATTGTTTCATTTTTACTACAGATTAAGTGGTTATGATCATCTGTTGTTCTTAGTTTTTAAAGCTGACTTTGAAGAAATAAACAACAGCATCTCTTGAACCTCACAATTAGGAATGTTGATCCTAAATTTGGGTTACGCACAATGTCATGATATTTTAGAGGTTGTTAATATCAGTCTTAAAAATTGAATCAAGGCCAGATTAACGATACACTTATCTTAATTTAGAGGCAGATCTTCAGTGGCTTTTGATACCTTATGAAATATAATTTGAAAAATGGTGTCACACAATTTTTGTCTGTTGGATTTCATAGTATCCAGATGCATGCTGAAGTCAGTTCCAAGTCTAACTGATTTCTATACTTGTTGGAACCTCAGCTAAGAAGCCTTTGGATTCTGAATGCATGGGTCAGATAATTTGTGTAATTTAGGATATAGCAAATAAGTTCATTATTGTTTGACATGAGGAAACAGTTTTTTTTATTTTTGTGTTTTATTTGTAATCATAAAAAAAAACAGTTTTGGTTGTAGGAAAATTCTAGCACCTTTCTTATCTTTATTTTCTGTCTTGTTTGTCACTTGTCCTTGTAGCCTAAATGAGTCCCCATTCAAAGTTCATTTGGAAAAACTCAGTTTGAGAGAAAAGAAGCTGGATGAAGACCTGCAATTATACCAGATACCTCTGGAGCTCAAATTAAAACATAGCACTGTCCATGTGGATGAGCTCTGTCCTCTCATTGTTCCCAATCCAGGAGTTGCTGTTATTCATGACTATGCAGATTGGGTTAAGGAAGCATCAGGAGATTTCTTGGAAGCACAAAGTGAGTATGGACTGTGCTTCTATTTGATGTCCCAGGAACAGGGGTAGGAGCATGTGTTCATAGGAGGATAAATTTCAATATGCCAATGTAGTAATTGTGTGAATACCTGAGCATTGTCTATAGTTGAGTTGGCATGAGCAAAATCCCAAGTAAGTATGCCATTGTTTACAATTATTCTTACGGCCTTTATCATACAAGTTCTTGTTCCAAGGAACTGTAGCCAGTCAAATCTCCTGAATTTATGAAATCTCATTCCTTCTTGCTTTTCTAAATTTTACCCATTCTTCCATGGCCAGCTCAATGCCCGCTTGGTCTTCCCAACAACTCTGTGTGTATAGCTTTCTTTCCGACCCCTTTCACAGTTGTCTCTCTCGAACTACTGTGACCATGTTTTTCTGAACCATTATTGTAAACCTGCATATTAGAGTTGGCTCACTCTTAAGTGCTTTAAACAGTGTCATTTAGACTCACTAAATGTTAGGCTGTGCCTGTAGCAAGAGAGAATAATCCCTCACAAGTTTTTATAAGACATTGTATTTTTTTAAAGCATTTTGTAAATAGAATTTGGTCAGATCATTGGACTTTGTCATTTGAGGTTATGTTAGCCGTAATTAGGTAGCATTGAGTTACATTTGTTATGTACGTACCACAGGCACATAGAGTGAGCAAGCAGTTAACACTACACACCAAAGCAGTGTGTCTGGAGCATATAAGACACAGCTGAGTAAGGTGGAGACAGATTCAGGGAAATTACCTTGAGTGAATGTTTGGGGTAGTTATTAATTTAAGTATTTTTGCACCACAGTTAGAGTGATGCCCCCTCTGTAGTTATGTAAGACTTTGTTATATCATTGTTTTCCTGTCCCTTCCTTAGTTGTGAAGCAGTGGAGCCTGACATGGACATTATGTGAAGCTCTGTGGGGCTACCTGAAAGAGCTTGACAGCCAGCTGGATGAACCCAGTGAATACATGCAGATTCTGGAGCGAAGGAGAGCTTTCTCTCGCTGGCTATCCCATACTGCTGCACCTCAAATTGAAGAGGAAGTCTCCTTAACCCGAAAAGACAAACCTGTGGAGGCTGTTTTCAGCTACCTCACAGGCAAGAGAATCAGTGAGGCCTGTTCTCTGGCCCAGCAATCAGGTAGGGCATATGGTCCTTCTCTGCACCTCTGCCTACTTCCTACTCACAGTCCCTTCCCCTTAATTATGGATTTGCTTTTGTCTTCTATCCCAAGCATTTAAGTATAGACTCCCCAGGAAGATTGCTGGTTCCTCAAGAATAGGGACTACGTCTTCTAGTTTACTTTTTAGAACCTTAAGTGTTAAATTTATTTAGTTAAAGTTATTTTAATTTTGGCTCTTACTGGTGTAGCTCAGTTTGTTGGGCGTTGTCCCACAAACTGAGAAGTGTCTGGTTCAATTACAGGTCAGGGCACATGCGTGGGTTGTGTTTGGGTCCCTAGTCAGGGTGCATGTGGGAGGCAACTGATGGATGTTTCTCTCGCACATCGATGTTTTTCTCTTTCCTTTTTTCTCTTTCTAAAATAAATAAAATAGTTTTTTAATTTATTTTAATTTTACATGCTAAGTATGTACTTGTTTGTAATAAAACTAGAAAATGCCAATAAGAACTTCTATAAAGCTATAAAAATTATGAATCATTAAAGAGATAAAGTTATGCTCACTAGCATGCGTAAGTATAGTGGAAGAGGATCTTGAGTGTCAGAAGTCAGGTCCTTAGATTTATTCACAAACTGTATTTTTCCTCTTTTTTGTTTTCTTACCCTAAAATTACGCTATTGACAAGGCACTACCTTTCAGCTTACTAAAAACTTTTGTTTCACTACCTCCACTTTCAATAATTGATAGAACAACTAGACAGAAGATCAAGAGTATAGAATATTTGAACTTTATCAACCAGTGTTACCTGATAACTACCCAGCAAGAGGAAACATCTCAAATCAATAACCTAAGTTAAGCTTTCACCTTAAGAAACTAGCAAAAGAGCAAACAAAACCAACAGGTAAAAGAAGGGAGGAAATAATAAAGATTAGAACAGATATCAATGAAAGTGAAAAAATAACAGTAGAGAAATCAATAAAACTAAAAGTTCTTTGAAAAGATCAAGAAACTTAACAAATTTTTAACTATACCAACGATGAAAAAGGAAAGACACAAATTGCCAAAGACAGAGGTAAAAGAGTGATCAGTATTAACCCTACAGAAAAGGTAATACTGTGAGAAATTCTGTCAACAAATTCAGCAACTTAGGTAAAATTGACATATTCCTAGCAAAATATAAATCAATCAAAACTGACTCAAGAAAAAGTAGAAAATCTAAATAGATGCATAAAAAGCAAAGAAGTTGAATTCATAAGCCCATACCCAGATGTCTTCACTGGCAAACTGTCTCTTGTATTTATGCAGATGAATTAGTAACAGTCTTTACAGCTCTTCTAGGAAATACAGAACGGACCACTTTCCAACTCATCCTGTGATAACAGTATCCTTATGTCAAAGTGAATCTATGAAAACCTACAGCTGACCATCACACTCAGTGTTTGAAAGGCTGAGTGATTGTACCCTAAGATTGGGAACACCATTTCTGTACAGTATTATAATGGATGTTGTAGCCAGTGTATTCAGACAAGAAAAAGAAGCAAAAGTTACACAGATTAAAAAGGAAGAGGTAGAACTGTCTTTATTCACAGCCAGCATGATTCTGTATGTAGACAGTCCTGTGGAATCTACAGAAAAGGTAGTGGGACTAATGAACTTAGTTCAACAAGGTCTCAATATTCAAGGTCAATATACAAAATTTAATTGTATTTCTGTGTTTTAGTAACAATCCAAAAGTGAATTTTTAAAAATCCATAGTATCAGAAAGACTAAAATACTTAAGGAATAAATGTAACAAAAGTGTAAGAGTTGTACGCTGAAAACTATATGACATTGCTGGAGAAATAAAAGATCTAAATGAAGAGCCAGTCCATGATCATGGAATACATTTCAACCTCAGCACTGTTGGCATTTTTAGTGAGTGATTCTTTGTCGTGGAAGCTGCCCTGGTGTTGTAGGGTGTTTAGCAGCATCCCTACCCCTCTACTTAAAAGTCTTCTTCCTTGTAGTTGTGACAACCAAAAATATCTTCAGACATTGCCAAATGTTTTCTGGGGGTGCAAAACCATCCCAGTTGTGAGAACTGATGGATTGGAAACCTCAGAATTGCTGAGATGTCTATTCTCTCCAAATTAATCTATACGGGGAGGGGCAAAAGTAGATTTACATTTGTTCATATGAAAAATAATACAGTAATTAAAACAAGCATAAACTTTGTTTCATGTATCAACAACTGTAAACCTGCTTTTGCCCCACCCTTCACATTCCACACAGTCTCTTTCAAAATCTCGAGCAGGTGTTTTTGTAGGTCCTGATCCTTGTTGGAAATGTGAGAAACCTAAACAGTGTTACAAGTGAACGGCATCAGGGGACTCAACACTTTGTGATTTCAAAACTTCTGTAAAACTGTAGCAGTCAAGACAACGTTCTGACATAAGTGTGAACATACAGATTAAGGGACCAGAAGTGAGAATCCAAATGCAAAACCCTTGGTCAGTAATTTTTGACAACAGTGCCAACACAATTTAAATGTTAAAGGATAATCTTTTCAACAAATAATGCTAGGGTTTTTGGATATTTACATGTAAAAGATGGATTTAGATCCTTCACATCATACACTAAAATTGACTTGTACTATAAAATCCTGCTATTTGTTCAAGTATATCTTCTCATCAATGGTAATATCTGAAAAAGTCAAAGATTGGCAAAAGCTGATTGGTTGGTTGTATGATCAGAACAAAGAGAAATGATCTTAATAAATGATTGAATCAAGATACGATACTCCACTTTTCTTCTCTGAACTTGACTGTCTTTAGTGTCCCAGGATATTTACATTTGTTGGCTAGTAAACCCACTCTTTGGGGTTCTGTAGATATAGAAATAATCTTTTTATTTTTTCTTCTGTTATCATTCATCTAGAATATTAGCAGCTCATGATCAGGTGAGCTCAGCACTTACTCCGTGAATCATAGTCCAGTCATGCTTTCATTGCCTGCGTGCATCAGAGAGACACTTTGGCCTAGCAACATCTTTCCCGATGTGTTCCTGATTTCTTTCCTCCAGGCCTCTCTGATTTGTGAAGGAAACTATTTGAGATGAGAGCAGCCTTAGTTTCTGTCAGAACAGTCCTTTATAGTCTTGTGAGTCCTGACCCATATACAAAAACAAAAGGAAAAGGACTGTTGACTTTTAGGAGGTTTGTATGAAGGACCGAGACAGAGAATTTTTCTCAGCTCACAGTTTAACTGGGAATTTTCATAAGCCAAATTTCTATCCCCTTGCATTCTAGTTAGACTTTTTTATTGCCCCAGCCTTTTTTACTTAAAAATTTTTATTAAAACATATCCTCGGACCTGTGAGATTAAAAGCCTTAACCATTCTCTTTATATCTTACACCCATGTTTTTTCTTTAGGTGTGAGTTTGCCATTTCTCAGTCGTTGTATAGTACATTCTAGTTGGGCATGTTTTCAATTTTGTCATCTCAGTTTCACTACAAACCTTTGAATCAAATGATATTTTCCTCCATTTTTAGCTGAAATGTCTTGTCTAGGGTCACAGAGTAATGGGAGAATTGTCACTGATCTCTGTATACTATACAATCCATGTATCATTTAGGCTAAGCTACTTTGAATCAGATTTTTCTGCTCAAGCAGAAAGTGGTTAAGTTCTTGATCAATATTTTGGCACTGCTGCAAAAAGCAGTCTCAGGTGTTAAGTTCTCTGTCCTGAGGACTAGAAGAAATAAGGTAATTCCCCCAAGTGTTTTCCCAAGTTTATAAATCTTCAGTATCACCAGAGAACTTCTGTTTTTCTTATAGGTGATCATCGTCTGGCCCTTCTTTTATCCCAGCTGGTGGGTAGCCAGTCTGTCCGGGAGCTACTTACCATGCAGCTGGTTGATTGGCATCAGCTCCAGGCTGACTGCTTCATCCAGGATGAGAGATTGCGCATCTTTGCCCTATTGGCTGGAAAACCGGTATTTTCTTCTTATAAACTCACATAAATTTTCTCATAAATTCAAGATTGCTTGAGGTTAAGGTAAAGAGCTACCTTTGTAAATTGTACATTTATATGTATAACTAAATGACTATTTTCGTTGGAAATATTTAATGGAAACTTATAAAGGTACAACATGTACATTGTAAAAAGACAAAACTATATAGAAATTAAAATGTTAAAATTTACTATATCATATCATAGTGATAAACAACATAAAGAATTTGTCTTTATAGCAACGTGTGCATATTTACACGTGTATATAATCAGATAAAATCAATTATATGTATCAGTTCTGCACCTTTTGTTTTACTTACTGTATATGAATATTTTTTTATGTTGGGCAACCTCATTCTTTTTAATGGCCACTTCTGTTTTATTTTATGGATGATAAACCCTAATTATTTTAAGCCTGTTCTCTATTACTACCTGCCTGTCTGATTGCCATCTTAAAGTCAATTTCCAAAACTGAAAAGGCTGGTCAGAATTTATTCACATCTTTAAATTTTGTAAGTTGGCAACTGTGTGCAGTGTGAAGATGATGCTAGGATTTTGTCCCGCAAAATCAGTGGGGGACCGTAACCGAACATGTGAATCAATCTCACCCAGGGACACGCTTGGAGAAGGAGTTCCGGTTGCCACAGGTCTTTCCCGCAATCTCTGGAAAGGCCCTGGGCATAGCTCAGCTGGGCTTTTTATTAGAAGTTTTAGGATATATTTGCATTGGATTGGTTATTCATGAACTCATGCCAGAATCAGGGGTTTTCAGCTAGGTGATGAAGATATATGGGAAGGGGATAGATAAGCGGTAGGTTTACTTAGTAAGGTAAACATTTGGGGTACAGAGCATTAGGATGTAAATTCAGGTCTGGTGGCAGACAGGACCGGGGCAGTACATTAAACAGGAGACAAGTAAATTGAGGGTAAGCTAGCTAGGGCTGTTAAATCTTAGGACTATAAAACATTGAGGCAGGGAAGAATTTCAGGGATCCATTAACTTAAGCTTCTTGGCTCCGGGGAAAAAGACTCAGCAAGGCAGAGAATTTCTTAAGAAACATTTTTGCCAAATTCCCATTAGAGAATTCTTTTTCCACTGACATGGATCAGCTGGCCCACACAGGAGGGTTTCTTCACGTGGAGCTGTGCTCTGCACGCGTGAATTCCCAGGGCAGCATTTCTCCATGCGTGTGCAAAGAATTCCTGCCACATGAAGACCTTAGTGATTCACAGTGGTTCTCATTTCTTTGTAGAACAATGATTGTCTATATCTACCTCATCACCTGTCACCTAGGGACTGTGTATGTTACTTCTCGATTATTAACACTGCTACCTAGGTCATTCAAAGTGTTACTTGAATAAGTGAGTAACTTGCAGACCTGGAGAGAAACAAGGTAATGTACAATTTGTAGCTGTGATGGTGATTTTGTCTCCTGCAGGTGTGGCAGCTCTCAGAGCAGAAGCAAGTTAATGTGTGCTCCCAGCTGGACTGGAAACGGGCGCTGGCTGTCCACCTTTGGTATTTGCTTCCACCAACAGCCTCCATTTCCAGGGCACTCAGCATGTACGAAGAAGCATTTCAGGTATGTGTGTCCAGGAGAACCAGGCAACCATCCTGGTAGTTCTGTTTCTGCCAGAGAAAAAGCCGTCATGGCACATTTCATAATACTTTTTCCTAACTGCTTTTTTTGAAAGAATCATTAAATTGAAACAAACCCAGGAAATCTGATGGGAAACTTTTTCTTTTTCTCCTGTCTCTGGACAGGGCTATCCTTAAACTTCTCCAAGTGTCTGCTTCTGTTCTATTTAATATGATATGTTTCCACACTGACTTCTTTTTTTCGCTGCCAAACCTGCAGGTTTTTCTTCATTCCTAATGCTGTCTTATTTGGGGGGAAATTCCCTGAGATACTGCCTGGCCCTCAGGTGTGCTATAACCTTAAGTTAGGTCCCAGTTTTACTTCTAAATTTTACATTTCATACTCCTTGTTAGTGTTGAGGTTAAAGGGTTACTGCTATTTTTAATGCCATCATTTCTTCTGTTCTTTTCTTACTCTCCACTTGTATTATCTTTGATAGTATTTGTTAGTAAAAAGAGAGAACACTAAAGAAACTGAATGTAATAAGAATTGTGGCAAGAAAAGTGGTGTGACTAGTGAGAGCTATCTAAAGTCTTTGCCAGTCTTTTCAAGACAAGTGGAATATGTCACTGATCTAAATAAATTTAAAACTTTTGCCCTGGCCGGTGTAGCTCAGTGGATTGGGCACGGGCTGGGAACCAAAGGGTCGCCGGTTCAATTCCCAGTCAGGGCACATGCCTGGGTTGCGGGCCAGGTTCCCAGTGAGGGCCATGTGAGAGGCAACTACACATTGCTGTTTCTCTCCTTCTCTCCCTCCCTTCCCCTCTCTCTAAAAATAAATAAAATCTTTAAAAAAAAAATATTTGATTTAAAAAAACTTTTGACACATTCCGTTAGAAGGTGTCACATCATTCTTAATACGCATGTCTTGAGTAATTGAGACATGGTAGCATTTGTGAAACACATTAGCAGCTGATGTATTGTTTTATCAAAATCTTACTTTCAGAATACATCTGAGGGTGACCGATATGCCTGCCCTCCACTTCCTTCATACCTGGAAGGCTCTGGCTGTATGGTAGAGGAGGAACAAGACTCACAGAGACCGCTTCAAGACGTCTGCTTTCACCTTCTAAAACTCTACAGTGACAGGTAACTCAGCTATACAGTACAGACACTTGAGGGCTCCATGAGCTCTTGGGACTCCTTTCCCTTTCATACCTGGTCTGTGTAAATTACCAAAATATAATTGGTAGTGGTTGAGAATAAAGAGCACTGGAACTAGAGTTAGAAATCTAAAATGTATTTTAATCAACTTTAATGAAATACAGTATGCATGTACTAAAGTATGTGGTTTGAAGATTTTAAGATAATTGTCATCACAATCAAGACAACATTTACATTACCCCCAATGAGGTCCCTTGTGCCCCTTTGCAGTCAATCACCACCCAGCTACTGACCAACTCGTCATTACTATAGGTTAGTTTTGCTGTTCTAGAATTTTATATAATTGGGATCACTCTGTATGTTATCTGTTGTGCCTGATTTTCACTCAGCATAATGATTTTGAGATTCATTTATGCTAATATGAGTATCAGAAGTTTTTTTATTGCATAATTTATTTGTTGATGGACAGTGATTTTCATTTTGGGGGCTATTATGAATGAAGTTTCTATAAACATTTGTATCCAAAAGTGCATATATCGTTTTACATTCCACTGAGATCTCTAGTTGCTCCATTTTCCTTCAAATTTTGGTATTGTCAGTTTTTTAAATTTTACCATGTTAGTAGGCATATAGCGATATCTCTATACAG
Organism: Micronycteris hirsuta; assembly: GCA_004026765.1. Lineage (NCBI taxonomy): Eukaryota > Metazoa > Chordata > Mammalia > Chiroptera > Phyllostomidae > Micronycteris > Micronycteris hirsuta. The sequence goes on along the minus strand of PVJI01011556.1, from coordinate 28,314 downwards.
TGGTTTGTGTGTGTGTTTTAATAAGAAATGAGGAGTGGTTTATTCTACAATAATATTTTAACACATGCTATTATTATATCTAATCAATTAATTAAAACTATCTCAAAACTGTCTTTTTATATTTTATGTTGTATTAGAAACACTGAAGGGTTTTTCTCCAGTCAAAACTAATAGTTCACATCTCATTTTCATTCTTCAAATACTTTCTTTTAAATATAGGGTTTTTGCCCTCACTGGTGTAGCTCAGTGGATTGAGCATGGGCCTGCACACCAAAGCGTTGCTGGTTCAGTTCCCAGTCAGGTCACATGCCTGGGTTGCAGGCCAGGTCCCCAGTTGGGGGCACACAAGAAGCAACCACACATTGATGTTTCTCTCCCTCTCCTTCTCCTTCCCTTCCCCTCTTTCTAAAAAAAAATTAATTTTAAAATCTTTTTTAAAAAATATATAGGGTATTTGCCCGGCTGGTGTAGCTCAGTGGATTGAGCGCGGGCTGGGAACCAGAAGGTCCCAGTTCGATTCCCAGTCGGGGCACATGCCTGGGTTGCAGGCCAGGTCCCCAGTGAGGGCCATCTGAGAGGCAACCATACATTGCTCCTTCTCCCTCTCTTCTCCTCTCTCTAAAAATAAATAAATAAAATCTTAAAAAAAAAAAAAAAATATATATATATAGGATATTTAACTATATTAATTGTAGAATAATAGTCTTTTATTGTAAAAAATAATATAACTAAAATTGTGTTTTATTTGCATTTTCCTAATGCCTAATGATTGAACATTTTTTCATGTGTTTATTTATCATCAGTTTTATCTTCCTTGCTAAAGTGGCTGTTCAGATCTTTGCCCATTTTTTATATGGTTGTCTTATTGTGTTATAATAGTTCTTTATTAAAGTTTTAAAACAGTAAAGTCAGTTTTGTTTTGTTTTTTAATTTATTTATTATTTTTATTTTATTTTTTTTTAATTCTTATTTTTTTATTATTATTTTTTTTTTATTTATTTTTAGAGAGAGAGGAAGGGAGGGAGAAAGAAAGGGAGAGAAATAGCAATGTATGGTTGCCTCTCACATGGCCCTCACGGGGACCTGGCCTGCAACCCAGGCATGTGTCCTGACTGGGAATCGAACCGGGACCGCTTGGTTCCCAGCCCGAGCTCAATCCACTGTGCTACACCAGCCAGGGCAAATTTATTTATTATTTTTAGAGAGAGGGGGAGGGAGGGAGAAGGAGAGGGAGAGAAACAGCAATGTATGGTTGCCTCTCACATGGCCCTCACTGGGGACCTGGCCTGCAACCCGGGCATGTGCCCTGGCTGGGAATCGAACTGGGACCCTTTAGTTCCCAGCCCACGCTCAATCCACTGAGCTACACCAGCCAGGGTAAAGTCAGTTTTTTAAAAAAAAATCTATATAGGGCTGTTGAGGTTTTCTATTTATTCTTGAGTCAGTTTTGATTATTTGTTTCTTCTAAGGAATTTGTCTAATTCACCAAAGTCACCAAATTTATTGGCATAAAATTACTCATAACATTTCTTTATTATCCTTAGGATCTGTAACTATGCTTCTTTTCCTCATATCAGTAATTTATGTCTTTTTTCTTTTTTTTCTTGATAGTCTACCATATTTTTCAGCTGCTACCATAAGACGCACCTAGGTTTTAGAGGAGGAAAAAAAGAAAAAAAAATTTTGAGGCAAAAACTGTGGTAAAATATTTAATAACATAAATAACATTTAGACTATAATTCAGCTACATTCAGACTATAAGATGCACCTCCATTTTCCTCCTAAATTTGGGGGGAAAGTGCATCTTGCATCTTATAGTCTGAAAAATACGGTATTTACAGGTTTTGGTTTCATTGTTTAGCTCTGTTATTCATCTAGTTTGAAATGGACCGTAAACCTAAATGTCAGACTTAATAATCTTTTGGGAGAGAACAAAGTAGAAAATCTTTGCAAACACAGGTTAGGCAACGATTTCTCAGACACCAGACACAATCCATAAAAGAAAAAATTGGTAAATTGGACTTCAACAAAATTAAAAACTATTGCTCTTTGAAAACTTTTTAAGAGAATAAAAAGACAGATTGGGAGAGCATATTTGCAATTCATATATCTGGTAAAGAACTTCTATCCAAAACGTAATAAAGAACTCTCCGAACTCAATAATAAGAAAGCAAACAATGTATCTTTTAAAAAAAATAAGCAGAATATTTAAATGGATTCTTTACCAAAGACCTAGATGTCAAGCCATGAAAAGATGTTCAGCATCAATAGAGAGCAGGGACATGCAAATTAAAGCCATCATGGGGTACCACTACCCACCTTAGAATGGCTGAAAATCAAAGAAACCTGCTGTACCAGTTGTCATCGTGGATGTGGAGCAGTTGGAATTCTCACACAGTATTAGTGAAAAATGTAAAATAACACTGGCACTTTGGGAAACAGGGTAGCTTAAAAAGTTAAACATACACCTACGTACATACGGTCCAGTTAGTCAACTCCTAGGTATTTACGCAGGACGAATGAAAGCATATGCCAAATGTTGGTAGCAGCTTTATTAGTATTGGTCCAAAACTGGAAACAACCCAAATTTCCATCCACAGGTGAATGAATAAACAAATTGTGGTACATCCAGCCAATGGAATACTGCTCAGCAGTAAAAAGGAGTGAACTGTTGATACATGTAGCAACATAGTGAATCACAAAATAATTTTATTTAGTTTTAAAAGAGGAGAGACAAAAAAAGAATACCTAAAAAAAAGGTCCATACTGTTGATTCCAATTTCCATAAGATTCTGGAAATTGTAAACTAATCTATGACGACAGAAATGAGCTCAGTGGTTGCCTGAGAAGGATCTTACAGGGAGGTGCAAAAGAGAGGGATGACAGAGGCGAAAGAAAAGTTTTGGAGATGATGTGTATGTTTGTTCACCTTGGCAGTAGTTTCACAGGTACATAGATATGTTAAAACTTACGAAAATTATTCTAAATATGTGCAGTTTACTGTATGTCAGTTTTTTTAATGTCGAAAAAAAGATAAAAGTGATATCTCAAGGTACCAGAAATAAAGAAACCAAAGCGAAAATGAGAGAGTAAACTTTATTCTCATGAAAGATAGAATTGCAATTTAAATTTTTAAAAATTTAAAATTTTGTTACTTATTCACACTACTCTTGTTTGCGTGTTATAAGAGCCACATGTGCCCTGGCTGGTGTAGCTCAGTGGATTGAGCGCGGGCTGGGAACCAAAGGGTCGCTGGTTCGATTCCCAGTCAGGGCTCATGCTTGGGTTGCAGGCCAGGTCCCCAGGGGGGCCACGTGAGATGCAACCACACATTGATGTTTCTCCCCATCTCTTTCTCTCTCCATTCCCTTCTGTCTAGAAATAAATAAATAAAATCTTTTTTTTTTTTAATTTGTTAAAAAAAAAAAAAAAGAGCCACATGTGGCTGTTGACTATCATATTAGTCAAGGCACTTATAGAAAATTTCCATCATTGCACAAAGTTCAGTTTGATAGCTGATAGCACTGGTCAAGAAAAACTCTCCTCATTATTCAAGGAACTATAAGGAAGTTATAAAATGTCTGGGATCTTAGATGAAAGTGAAAAGTTATTGGTTGGTAATCTAAGCTCCAGATCTTTAATACTTACAGGTGTGGAACCTTAGTTTATACAGTTCTTAATGATCTGAAAATTCCAAGCTAGGAACTTAACACATGAACCAGTCCCCCAGCAGAAGAAAAGAAAATTTCTGTGTAGGGACACTTTTAAAACCCAGGGTACCTGGATTTCTGTATAAACAATAATACCCACTGTTGACCTGGACATGTAGCTCAGTTGGTTACAGCGTTGTCCCAATATACCAAGGTTGCAGGTTCAATCCCTGGTGGGGCACATACAAGAAGCAACCAATGAATGTGTAAATAAGTGGAACAACAAATCAGTCTCTCCCCCCACCCTGCCTCCCTCCCTCTACCCTTCCCCCCACTTCTCTCTAAAATCAATGGGGAGAAAATATAACACCCACTGTAGACAAAAATCAAAGGTAAAAATTACAAGCTATAGACTTTAGCTTACTAGTCATGAAGACTAGTTAGCCATTCAAACAGAGAATTAGCACTCTTACGAGCTTCAGATAGAACAATCTGAAGAATACTAAGGTATATATTTTTTAAATGGTTAAGAAAAGTAATTAACACTGTAATGAATGAATGGAAGAGTGTGAGCTGCGGAGATTCCCTGGGTGAAGATGGTGAATTATACAGACCAAGCAAACACGAGCAAACCTGTAAGATCACACAGCCACAGAAGGGAAGGGTTCTTGTTTTTTGGTAGGATCTGTGATTGGGCTGAGCCTAGAGGTAGATTGATAACAGCAGTCTCGAGGGAGACTGAGCCATAAATGCCTCTGCTCTCAGGTAGCTCCCTTTATTGTCTTCTAGTCAAAGCTGACTGACGCTCACTGCAGGTGGTCTGCTGGCTGGACATGGTAACTCTCAGCCTGCTCTCCTTTTCAGACATTATGATCTTAACCAGCTGCTGGAGCCTCGAAGCATAACAGCAGATCCTTTGGACTACCGCCTAAGCTGGCACCTGTGGGAGATGCTGAGGGCTCTTAACTACACTCATCTCTCAGAGCAGTGTGAGGGCGTGCTGCAGGCCAGTTACGCCGGCCAACTGGAAAGTGAGGGGCTCTGGGAGTGGGCCATCTTTATCCTGCTGCACATAGAAAACTCAAGGTGAGTGAGAAGCCATCAAACACTGGATTTATGTTACACTGCAGGGTAGAGCTAAAGGAATCAGTCTCTTAGGGTTGAATTCAGCAAGTGGTTAGAATGTATGTATTCTAGGTCCAACCTTGTGATAAACCTTAAGACAGTTCAACCCACAGCCCAGAGTGTCTGTATATCATAAGAGCTCTCAGTAGTCTGAGAAGGGTGAAGAGATCTCTGCGAACTGCAGAGAATCTGTAGAAAGATTCAGAGAACCTGTAGAAATTGGAATATGAAATGATCAAGTGGAAAGAAAAGGATATGCCCAGATGGGGAAACCCCATTAACTTCATTTGAACGTGTCATTTGAGTGGCATGTTTAGAATTACAGCAGTACCCCCTTTATCCCCAGTTTTACTTTCCATGGTTTCGGTTAACTTGCAGGCAACCACAGCACAAAAATATTAAATGGAAAATTCCAGAAATAAACAATTCATAGGTTTGAAATTGTGCGTCATTCTGATTAGCATGATGAAGACTTGCACCATCTGGCTGTGTATGCTACCCACCACCTGTTAGTCACTTAGTAGCTGTCTCAGTTATCAGGCCGACTGTCGGCAGCATCACAGTGCTCATGTTCAGTAACCTTCATTTTACTTAATAATGGTCCCGAAGCACGAGAGTGGTGATCAGTATAATTTGGTATGCCAAAGAGAAGCCATAAAGTGCTGCTTTTAAGTGAAAAGGTGAGTACAGTACAATAAGATACTGAGAAAGGGCGAGACCACATTCACATAACTTATTATAGTATATTATTATAATTCTTCACTTTTGTAATAAGTTATTGTTGTTAATCTCTTACTATGCCTAATTTATAAATTAAACTTTATAATAGGTATGTATGTACAGGAAAAAACTTTATGTATAGGGTTCAGTACTATCCACCATTGCTGCCATCCATCCACCGGGGGCCTTGGAACACACCCCCCTCAGATAAGGGGGGACTACTGCGTGCAGAAATAGTGTTACCTGAGATGCCTCAGTGGATCCATGAGGTGATGCAATGGGGTGACAGGAGGGAGGGCGGGCCCCTAACTCCTTTAGTACGCTTAATGAACCTAGGAGGTACTCTTACGTATTTTACAGATGAGCAACCCAAAGCACAGTGAGATTAAATAACTTTTGCTCAAAGTCACATATACAGTAAATGGCAGAGGGAGGCTTACAACTGCCACCCAGAGTCTATGCTCTTAAACACTATGCTGTGCTATCTATAATGTTGTATGGCATGGAAAGAAGTTAGTTTTGTTGTCATACTTGCCTAAACTCTGGATCTACCATGTACTCACTTTGACTTAGGGTAAAGCTCACGTTTGACTTTGGGTAAAGATACTCTTCAAGTCTCAGTTTTGTAGTCTGTAAAATCATAATATTAATCCCTATTGAGGATGATCAAGAAGATTAAAGAAGTAAAAGTATAGTGCATGTAGTACAGCCCTTCCTTTAAGGAATTTTCCTCCTCCCTTACCAGGAAACAGAATGACCGCAGACTTTCCCTATGAGTTAATTTAAACATATAGGGAATTTCACATGGTAAAGGGCAGGCTGATTGGGTGACTAATGATTCAGAGCTTGTTTCCCGGGGGTGGCTGGGGGAAGGCAGCTGTAAGATTGGGAACTCTTGAAAAGCTTAGGAGTTCAGAAAAGAATCTAAGAAGAGAGTAATTTAGGGCTGAAATTTAAATGGCTAGTCCTTTTGCCCAGGCAGAAAAGGACTCTCCTTAAGGGACCTTGAGAGGAGAAAAGAGTGAATTTAGCCTAAATCTAGAAGTTGGAGAAAAAATTAATTAGGAAGATTAATGGCTTTGAAGGAAAAAAGAAGGACCTGGAAGAGATCTGCAGCTGCTTTGCTTACTTGTACTGAGGCCATGTGGGAGACCGAGAAGGGAGAAGGTTAGAAATGAGCTGCAGAGGACTGCTTTGTGGAGTGTAGAATTCCCTATCCCAGTCTTGGATCTCCTATTACTAGAAAGGAAATAAGGGAGAGATCTTAGCTAGGGAAAGCCTTTTCTGGGCAGTAGCAACCTTCCCTAGAGTATTAGTTTTCAGACTTATTTCTTCCTATAGCATGCGTGAGAAGGCTGTTCGAGAGCTGCTTACCCGGCATTGCCAGCTACTGGAGACCCCTGAATCTTGGGCTAAGGAGACTTTCCTGACCCAGAAGCTTTGTGTGCCTGCCGAGTGGATTCATGAAGCCAAAGCAGTGCGAGCACATGTGGAATCCAACAGGCACTTGGAGGCCCTCTATTTATTTAAAGCTGGTCACTGGAACCACTGCCACAAACTCGTCGTCCGGTACTTAGCTTCTGGTGAGTGCTTCATTCTAAGACCTGTGTGTCCTGGAATCACCCAGATTCTTCCAGCCTCTGAACTCCATGACAAGTCAGGCCAGAGGTGATGCTCAGTATGGGATGTGGCAGACATGAATCCTATCACGCTTTGTGAAAGCCCTCTGTGCAGGCAAAGCTTGGCCAGAATGAGGGGCTAGAGAGGCAGGGGTAGACGGCAGTACTGTTATTTTATCATTAGCCACGAATATTCCTGATGTGTGCTAATTATGTTAAGCTTTGTTTACTGAGGGAATTTTATTCAGCAACATCAAAAATATCTATTTGGGGAACTGAAGCCAGATATTCTTTACATTATTTTTAGAGAATGTCAAAATATCTACTTGAAATTCTCAAATCTGACCCAAAATTATTTCCCCTTCTTTCCTGTCTTGGATTTCTGCCATGTCCTTTCTCTGGGCACTTTTGGGGACCATATATTTGTGCGAACATAGTGCTCAATATTTTGTTCTTTAGATGCCATCATTAATGAGAACTATGACTACCTGAAGGGGTTCTTGGAAGACCTGGCACCTCCAGAGCGCAGCGGCCTGATTCAGGACTGGGAAACCTCTGGCCTGGTTTACCTGGACTACATTCGGGTCCTTGAAATGATCCGCCATATACAACAGGTACTGGAGTTCCTTAAACCACTGCTGGTTTTCCTTTTCCCTGGCCCTTAAGGAGACCTCAAAAGGCCCGAGCAACAACGTGAAAAACTCATCAGCACTAGAGATACAGAGAGCACTGTCTGTGCAGGAGGGACGTTTTGATGAGGCTAATTTGATGTGGCCATTTTGACTTGACAGCCGTATCAAAATTTAAAAACACTTTTTTGTGTTTATTACTAAATAGTGTGTACAATAGACATTCTTGCAGTTTGTCTGTAGTCAGTTTCCTATTCTTGTCCGCCCTAGTTTCAGTGAGAAACTATTGAGACACAATAAGGTCAGAGATTTGGTGAGGATAATTATTTCACACATCATTTGGTATGTTTTAAAATTGCAAGTATTACTGCATTTTTAGTCTTTATTAAAATGTCTTGGGGATAGATATCCATTGTTTACAGCACAAAAACCAAACTCATAAAGGTGTTCAAACCTCTATAAAGACTTACACCTTTTTTTTTCACTCCTGCCTTGACTCCTACCACTCTTAACCCACATTCCAGCCTTACCAGCCTGGTCCACTCACACTAAATTACTTGTGTTTCCAACACACCTTATTTGATTCCACCCTTCAACTCCACACTCATACTCGTCCTTTATGACCACAGACCCTTTGAATTCTAAGGACCCCTGGTTATATAATCCCCTGTTATATAAAACCTCTCCAGTTTTGTCTTCTACTCTCCTCCTTATCTTGAATTTCACCCCATAAACTTCCTTTGTATTCTTACCTTGGAAGGGGTTTATCTATACTCTTTGCCTAGAAAGCTTGACTTTCCTCTTGTGGTTCAGGTCTCCACTTAGACATGACCTTCCTCAAGGAAGCCTTCCTGACTCCCCAGCAGTCACCCAGCTTCTGTCTATCACATCACCCTGTATGAATATCTGCGTGGCTTGTTTCTTCAAGGGTTATTACTATCTGATATTATTTCTTGACTTTTATGAAAGCAAAAACCTTGTCTTATCTTGGTTACCATTTTTTAAAGTCAAGTTAAAGACTGGATTCTGGTGGATGAAAGGAAAGTACTTATATAGACATTAACTGGTAGATTCTGCAAAGCCCTCCAAAAGTGGGTTCAAGAATTTCAAGATACTTCTTGGAAGGGTTGAGTTAGTCATTTGGAGGAGGAGGAAGTGACGGGAGACTTAGTAGGTACATGGTTTAATGTCAGAGTTGGAGAGCAGGGAGCTAACCAAAAGTCATATTATATGAAACAAATAAGGATAAGATGCTGCTGCAAAATATTCAGAATGTAAATAATGAATGAAAATATACATTTTCTTTTTAGAAAGACTATTCTGGCTACAGTATGACAGGGAAAAGGATATAGAGGGCATGACACTGAGGATTGTGATCAGGCTCTTAAGGTATTTCAAATAACAGTAACCTGAGCTAGGGCCGTGGCCCTGGCAAACAGAAAGGAAGAGTGGAATGTTAGGCTAGAGATAAAGACTGAGGAATCATCAGCACATTGATTGTAACTGGAACCGTAGGAGTGGATCACAACACATAGAAGGAGGCTAGACAGGGAGAAAAGGGCTGCAAACTAGGAGTCAGGAGACCTAAATTAAATGCTAGTTTGAGTTTTACTTCTTATCAACTGTGCTCTTAAAAAAATCACACCATTCCTCTGAACCCAGATTTATCTAGATTTTTAAAAAACCTTCACACAAGGACATGCTTATTGATTTTAGAGAGAGGGGAAGGGCGGGATAGAGAGGGGGAGAGAAATATCAATCAGTTGCCTCTTGTATGCACCACAACCAAGGACTGAACCCACAACCTAGATACGTGCTCTGACCAGGAATCAAACCTGTGGCTTTTTAGTTTTTGGGACAAGCTCCAGCCAGCTAAGCCACACCAGCCAGGGCTATCTAGATTTTTGGTGTCGTGTTAGAGCTTACTAGTAACATGGTGATCTCAAGACTTGCCCAGTCCAAGGCTCTGTACACTATATCACTTTCCTGTTGTGTATCACTGCTAACACCATGCCTTGTTCACAGCAGGTGGGCAGGATGGGGATGACATGGCACTGCCGGCCAGCTTCTTGGGGTTCCCTTCCCTCACCTCACTGTTGTTTCAGAGTTCTGCATAGTCAGTCTATAGATAAGACTGTGGTGAGGGAGCTCCTCTTGGCCTAATTGGTTTTGCTGCTTTTTTGTAGGTGGAGTGCTCAGGTTATGAGCTGGAAGAGTTACAAACCAAAGTGACCTCACTGTGCAACAGGGTAGAGCAGATCCAGTGTTACAATGCCAAGGATCGCCTGGCTCAGTCAGGTAAGCCTCTAGCCTCTCCCTGCATCTTTGCCTGCTTGCTTCTTGTCTTCATGATTATTACACACACACACACCCTGGTGCCCGCTCTTCCCCACCTTCCATCCTTGGTGTTCACTCCACTTTTTCTCTCCAGACATGGCCAAACGTGTAGCCAACCTGTTGCGGGTGGTACTGAGCCTTCAGCATGCCCCTGATGCAACCTCTGACTCAACACCAGATCCTCAGCAAGTCCCTTTGCGCCTCTTGGCTCCCCACATTGGCCGGCTCCCCATGCCTGAGGACTATGCCTTGGAGGAACTGCGCAGCCTCACACAGTCCTACCTTCGAGAGCTGACTCTTCAAGAACTGACTGTTGGGAGCCAGTGAGCCCCAGGCTCCTCCCACCACACTCACATGGTCATTCACACTCACCACACAGAGGTCTCCTGCATTGCGTTGATCAGCACTGTTAGCCATTCTCTGGGTTGACTGTGGAATCCACCCTCTCATCCTGCCGCCCCAAGGAGCGTCCTGCAGTTGTTCAGGGCTTCCTTAATACAGAACATAGCATAAGGGCTTTTGGAACCCAAAAAAGAAGCCAAGTCTCTTTTTACCATCCTCAAGATCTTTTTTAAAATGGTCAACAAAGCGCCTTTGCTAGAATCCCCTCAAACCAGGGAATCCTTTTCTACCCTCAGCCATTCTGGATCTTGTGACCCTCCATGCCAGTCTACTGTCCTAACCCTACCCCAGCCCTTTGATACTAGGACTCTTTAGGAGTGGGACAGATAATGGAACAAATATATTAATCTAAGGCTGTACTTTCATAATAGATGAACTGTCCACAGAAGGAAGGAGAATCTGTCTCTTAAGTAGGGTGATGAGTTAACCCTGAGATAAAGAGTCAAAAGAGGGTTGGATTGCGTTAGGAAGCAGAGCAGGGTCTTTCTGACTGTTTAGGGTAGAAGTGAATGCCTGCCGTGGGGCGGTGGGTCTTCAAGGCTTGTTGTTCCTGCCTCGAGTGTGCTGTGAGCACGGAGCTTGCCCGCCGTCATGTGCGGGAGCCCTCAGTCGTGGACCCAGGTCTCTGGGTAGCTCCTGGAACTCAGGCTGGTTCCTGGTTTTCAGACATCTTGCTAGGCCCCCTGTCTGGATATGCCTGAGAGTTTGGATAAAAGAAAACACTGCACACTAACAAATTCTAGCCCAAAGCATTTTCCACCCTCCATCTGCAGTCCCAGAAGGTAAAGCCATTGCTGAGGCAGGCTTCGGGGGCAGGCAGGCGCCCTTCGCAGCACTGCTGACAACCATGGGGAGCCCCAGGTAATGGCTTGAGGCAGGCAACATGGCTACTCCTGGGGCTTTATGCATGAAGATTATGTAAAGGTTTTTATTAAAATATATATATATGAATAAATGATCTAGATTATTTTCCTCTTTTTCTGAAGCTACTTTCTTAAAAAAAATAAATAAAATGAAATGTTTATAGCATTTGTGGTACTGGCTTTTTCCCTTTGTGTTTTTGAGACTTCTGGCCCCAAGGACCTTTATGGGAGCCTTGTTTCATTTGCAGTCCAAAGGGAGACTGGCCATCGGATAAAGAGAGAACAGTTTGGTACTGAACTAGGATTCAATCTAGATCAAGGACTAGATTTATTAGGGCAAGTTTAGGGGTATGGCGGTGAGATTTTTTATTAATCCTGACTGCTGTACATATATTTATGTGCTTGGATTCCCGGTAGGGGATAGGGGTGGGCTCTCAAATTGCCCAGTGGCATGTACCTAACTTTCAGAGCCTCCTTGTTCTTCTCCTGGGAGTGGAGGGGGGTGTTGTTTTCAAACCTTGGGTCACACTTCACCTTTCTTATTCTCAGTTTTCATTGTGTAAGAGGGATAATGATCTCTAATGTTGCTCCTTCACAGGGCTGTTTTGAGAGAGATCAGATGAGACTTATGAATACTATTTAAGTATTTTGGTTTGGTTTAGTTTGGTTGTGTGAATGCAAAATGGTAGAGCAAAAAGATATAAAACTTATGAACATTTACACACCTAATGACAGACTAGCAAAATATATGAGTCAAAAAGGGATGGAACTGAAGGAAGAAATAGCTCTACAGTAGTAGTTGAAGACTGTAATACCCCACTCAGTAACGGATAGAACAACCAAACAGAAGATAAATAAGGAAATAGAGAACATAAACTACTACAGACCTATTCAAATACCCAGCAACACCATACAGTTTTTTCAAGTGCACATGGGACATTCTCCAGGTTACCCGTATGTTAGGCCACAAATAAAGTCTCAATAGATTTTAAAGAGGTAATTATACAAAGCATCATCTCTAACCACAATTGGATAAAGTGAGAAATTAACAGAAATAAAGCTGGAAAATTCATACATTTATACAAATTAACATAACCAATGAAACAAAGACAAAATCACAAGGGAAGTAAGAAAATACATAAAGAACAAACAAAAGCAACATACCAAAATGTATGGAACACAAGGTGGTATTAAGGGAGAAATTTAGAGCTATGAGTGCTTACATTGAAAAACAAGCCCTGACTAGGCAGCTCAGTTGGCTGGAGCGTCATCCCAATGTGCCAAGGTTGTGGGTTCAGTCCCTGGGCAGGGCACATACAGGAATCAACCAATGAAAGCATAAATAAGTGGAACCACGAATTGGTAATTTCTCTCTTTCAAATCAATTAGAAAATAAAGTTTTTTTTAAAAGAATGAGCTCAAATCCACAACTTAACTACAACTTTAGGAACTAGAAAAGGAAGAACAAACTAAACGTGAAGCTAGCAGTAGGTAGGAAATGATAAAGATTAGAACAGAGATACATGAAAGAAAAAACTGATTGGGAAAATTAATGAAACCAAAATTTGGTCCTTTGAAAAGATCAGTAAAATTGGCAAACCTTTGGCTAGATTAACTAAAATAAAGACTCATTTTTAAAATCAGAAAGTGAGGAATTTTCTACTGATAATGCACGAATAAAAAGGATAATAAGCCCTGGCCAGTGTGGCTCGGTTGGAGTGTCGTCCAGTAACCAAAAAGTTGCAGGTTTGAATCCCAGTCAGGCACCTGCCTAGGTTGTGTTGAAACCCCAGTTTGGGCACGTATGGGAGGCAACCACTTTGTGCTTCTCTTCTGCATTGATGTTTCCTCCTCTCCCTCTTTCCCTAGGAGCAATGAAAAATGCCCTTGGATGAGAAAAAAAAATTTTTTTTATTTTAAAGTGTATTTTATTTAGTATGCTATTACAGTTGTGCCAATTTGCCCCCTTTGCCTCCTTCCACCTGGTACCCCCCCATCCCTCCAGCGATCCGCCTCCTTTAGTTCATGTCCATGGTTGCACATGTAAGTTCTCTGGCTTCTCCATTGCCTACACTGTTCTTAAGATGCCCCTGTCTATTCTGTACCTACCTAATTAAGCTTCCAAGTCCCTATGCCTCTTCCCCTATTCTTCCCCTTCTCCCTCCCAACTGGTAACCCTTCAAATGATCTCCATATCTGTGATTATGTGTCTGTTGTATTTTGTTTGTTTTTGTTTTTCAAATTCAGTTTTCTGATAGTTGTGATCTTTTTTTCATAGTTTTGCTCTTCTTTCTTAAATAAGTCCCTTTAATATTTCATATAATAAAGGCTTGGTGCCCGGCTGGTGTAGCTCTGGATTGAGCACGGGCTGGGAACCAAAAGGTCCTGGTTCGATTCCCAGTCGGGGCACATGCCTGGGTTGCAGGCCAGGTCCCCAGTGAGGGCCATGTGAGAGGTAACCATACATTGCTCTTTCTCCCTCCCTTCTCCTCTCTCTAAAAAAAAAAAAAAAAAAAAAAAAAAAGTTAAAAAAAAAAGGCTTGGTGACGATGAACTCCTTTAGCTTTACCTTCCTATGATTCAGATGTTGGCCCTTTTGGAGATGTCCCAGGGTCGTCTTAAACTCTCCTCATGTTTTTGAATTCTTGTTTCTTCATTTTGTTCTGGTTGAATGTTTCTTTCTTTCTTATGTTCCAAATCATTGATTTGAATCCCAGCTTCCTTCCCTTCACTGTTGGTTTCATGTGGATTTTTCTTTATTTCCCTTAGTAGAGCTTTCATTTCTTCCTTATGCTTTTGTCGTATTCAGTGATATCTTTGAACATTCTGACCACCAATGTTTAGAACTCAGCAGCTGATAGGTTGACTATCTGCATCACTTAGTTCTTTTTCTGGAGTTCTGTTCTGTTACTTCATTTGGGCCATATTTCTTTGTCCTGATTTTGGAAGCCTCCCTGTGTCCATGTACTACGTAGAGCTGCTTTGGTTGCGTTTTAGCACACCTGTTAAGTTGTATCAGGCAGAACCTTGGGGATTCACCAGGGTGGGGGCAACCATGGCTTCATGGCGGGGAGAGGGGTCAAAGAGGGAACAATGCTGCTGCTGGCTGACTTCTGGGGTCTTGCCTGGCCCTCGCCCCATTTCCAGGCACTTCACCACTTCCTGTATGTGACTGGCGCCCCTCTAGCTGCTGTCCTGGTTGTGGTTCCCAGTGTGAGTGGGTTTGCGTACATTCTGGGCTCTTCTGAGAAACCAGCAGTTTCTTCTGCTGCTACAACCCCCATTGGGTTAATAGCCAGAAGTTGTGAGGCTTTATTTTTTCTGGTGCGGGAGTCCTGGGCTGCACGGTCTGGCCAGGGGATGGACTCGCTTGCTCACAAGGTGTCTCTCTGATTTTTATCCATCCCCCGTGAATGCGGGGCTGCCCATTCTGCTGGCCGCCTCCACCTCGCTGCCTCTTCGCACCCTGAATCACCACCACCACACTGAGTCCTCTCCTCCCTGGCTCCCCGTCTCCACCCCTCCTACTCATCTAGTTGAATATAGCTTCTCTAAATCCTTGGTGGTTGGACTCCGTACAGTTCTCGCTGTTTTTCTGGGTGATTTTCTGGCAGTTCTGGGCATTTTTTGTTTTTAAGTTACTTATAGTCCTTCTGGTTGTGCAGTGAGGTGAGTCATGTCTACCTACACTTCCATCTTGACTGGACTGCTAATAGTAATTTTAAAAGAATTATGAGAGAATACTATACACTAACAAATTAGATCACTTAGATGAAAAAGAGCCCTGGCTAGTGTGCCTCAGTGGATTGAGTGCTGACCCGTGAACCAAAAGGTCACCGATTTGGTTCCTGGTCAGGGCACGTGCCTGGGTTGCAGGCCAGTCCCCAGTTGGGGGCATTGGAGAAGCAACCAATGGGTGTGTCTCTCACACATTGATATTTTCTCCCTTTCTCCCTCCCTTTCCCTCTCTCTAAAAGTAAATAAATAAAACCTTAAAAAGAAAAACTCCTGGAACACAGCACCTACCATGACTACATCATGAAGAAACAAAGTCTGAATAGACCTGTAACTAGTAAGGATATTGAATCAGTAGTAAAAAATCTGATAAAAGCCCAGGACCTAATGGCTTCACTGGTGAATTCTACCAAGATTTAAAGAACTAATACCAATCCTCAAACTTTTCCAAAAAAGTTGAAGTATTCTGTGTGGCCAGCATAACCCTAATACCAAAGCCATACCAAAAACAAAAAAACTACAGACTAGTATCTTTTATAAATATTGATGCAAAATCCCCAACAAAATACTCAAAGACCAAATTTAGCATCATAATAAAAGGATTACACACCAAGTGAGAGTTAACGCTGGATTGAAGGATGGCTCAACATGGAAATTGTATATACCACATCAGCAGTAAAGAAATGAACACGATCATCTCCATTGATGCAGTAAAAGCATTTGGTAAAATTCAACATCCTTTCGTGATAAAAAGCATTCAACAAACTAGGAATAGGAGGAAAATACTTCAACATAGTAAAAGCTCTATACAAAAAACCAGTAACAACCAATTATACTCAGTGGAAAAGAAGTGAAAGCATTTTCTCTAAGATTAGGATCAAGGCAGAATGTCTGCTAGCACCACTTCCATTCAACATAGTAAGTGGAAGGTCTAGCCAGGGCAATTAGGCAAGGAAAACAAAAAACATCCACATTAGAAAAGAAGTAAAATGATCTGTTTACAGATAATATAATCTTATAGGTAGAAAGCTCTATAAAGATTCCTCAAAAACAGCAACCACCACCACCAAACCCTACTGCTAAAACTCATAGATGAACTGAGGAAAGTAGCAGGATACAGAATTACACAAAACTCAGTTGCATTTCTATACACTAAAAATGAAAAGAAAATTAGGAAAACAATTCCATTTACAATAGCATCAAAAAAGAATAAAATATTCAGAAATAAACCTAACCAAGGGGTCGGAAGACATGTCCATTAGAAACTATGAAACAGTAAAAATGACACGAATGGAAGACATACTCGTGAATTGGAATACTTAAGAGCAAGGTGTCCATGCTGTCCAAAGCAATCTACAGATTTAAGGCAATCCCTAACAAAATCTCAGCAGCAAGGTTTTTTTTTTTTGGGGGGGGGGTTTGTTTTGTTTTGTTTTGTTTTTTTCAGAAATAGGAAAACTCACCCTAATATTCATGTGGAATCTCATAGGATCCCAAAGAGCCAAAACTATTTTGAAAAAACTGTTGGAGGACTCGCTTTCTGATATCAAAACAATTACAAAGCCATAGTAATCAAAACAGTGTAGTACTGACATACAAATATGTAGACTAGAAATAGAACAGAGAACTCAGTAATAAACCTGCATATACATTGTCACGTGATTTTTGACAAGGGTACCAAGACCATTGTACAGTCTTTTCAACAAATGGTGGGAAAACGAATCTACATGCAAAAAAATGAAGTCGGACCATTACCTAACACCATATACAAAAATTAAGTCAAAATAGATCAGACTTAAATGTAAGACCTAACACTATAAAACACTCAGAAGAAAATATAGAGCAAAAGGTTCATGACATTAGATTTGGCTATGATTTCTTAGATATGACACCAAAGGTGCAGACAACAAAAGAAAAAATAGACAAATTGGACTACTTGAAAATTTTTAGTTTGTTCATCAAAAGTCAATTGAGTAAAGGCAACCCAGAGAATGGGAGAAAATATTTATAAATTTTGTATCTGATAAGGGATTAATATCTAGAATATATAGAGAAGTCTTAGAACTGAACAACAACATAAAACCCAAATAAAAAAACAAAGGATAGGCCCTGGCTGGTGTAGCTCAGTAGATTGAGCGCGGGCTGGGAACCAAAGGGTCCCGGTTCGATTCCCACTCAGGGCACATGCCTGGGTTGCGGGCCAGGTCCCTGTGAGGGCCATATGAGAGGCAACCATACATTGCTGTTTCTCTCCCTCTGTGTCTCCCTCCCTTCCCCTCTCTCTAAAAATAAATAAAAATAAAATCATAAAAAAAAAACAATAGGAGCAGACATTTCTCTAAAGAAGATATAGAAAGGGCCAATAAGCACATGAAAATATGCTTGACATCACTAGTCATTAGGGAAATGCAAATCAAAACAATGAGATCCACCTTACACCCATCAGGATGACTGCTATCAAAAATTCAAAAATAGCCCTGGCTGGTGTGACTCAAAGGATTGAGTGCCAGCCTGCAAACCCAAAGGTTACCGGTTCGAGTCCCAGTCAGGGCACAAGCCTGGGTTGTGGTCGGTTCCCTGTTTGGGGACATACAGGAGTCAACCAATCAATGTATCTCTCACATCAATGTTTCTCTCCCTTTCTTTCTCCCTCCCTTCCCCTCTTTATAAAAATAAAGTATTTTTAAAAAGGAAGGAAATTCTGACACATGCTACAACATGGATGAACCTTAAGGACATTCATTATGCAAAAGGAAATGAGCCAGTCACAAAGAGACAAATACAGTATGAGGTATGTAATCAAAATCACAGAGATAGCCCTGACTGGGTCAGGTGTGGTCCAGTGGGCTGGTCATTGTCCTGTGAACTGAAACCAATCGATGTTTCTCACACTGAAGTTTCTCTCCCTCTCTCGCTCCCCTCCCCTCTGTTTAAAAAAAAATCTTAAAAAAAAAAAAAATCATAGCCCTGACCGGTGTAGTACAGTTGGTTGAGCCAAACTGAAAGGTCACCGTTTCAATTCCCAGTCAGGGCACATGCCTGGGTTGCAGGCCAGTCCCCTGCTGGGGCATGTGCGAGAGGCAACCAATTGATGTTTCACTTCTCATACATTGATGTTTCCCTCTCTCCCTACCTTTCCTGTCTCTAAGAATAAATAAAATCTTTAAAAAAATTTTTTTAATCCCATGGCTCATTTACTTAAAAAATAAAATAATTCTAAAAAATCATAGAGTACATAGTAGAATGTTGCCGGGGCCGGGGGCTTGTGAAGCTAAATCTGTGTTCTTGAAGACACCCTAACTCATTGTAGTACAAATACTATTGATAGTTGCTGTGTATCAGGCTCCATGCTGGGTGCTTGCTGCTGTTGGGCAGTCTCAGTTAATTTTTACAACTTTTGAAGCGAGGACTGTTAATCCTGTTACTATCCTGTTTGAGAAAACTGAAACCCAGGTCTTTCAGCATCTTGCCCAGGTAAGACAGCTCTTAAAACACAGCTGAACAGGACTCTAAAGTCTGTGTTTTCCCTGGTACCCCATATGGCCCATGGTGTTGGGCAATGGGAGAAGTCTAAGGCTGAGATTGGAATGGCTGTGGGCTGCATTTCCTGCTTTCTGTTGCCACCTGGAGCTCAGCACATGGCTCAGCTCCCGCAGGAAGGGAGAGCTTCTTTGGACAGATTTGTTCAGTCCCTCCCTGGGTGACAGTTACCATTCATGGGATTTGGCCCTAGCACCCTTAAGCCCCAGTGTCCTACAGATCCTGAACCTGGCATCTCTCTACCCTCCAACCCTTTCGGGCTGGGCCCAAGCGGAACCTGGGTGCTGCCTTACAGAAGTTGAATAATTCAGATCCCAGTGACTTGAGGTGTCAGTTTCAGTTGCTCTATTCCCTTGGGCACAGGCGTAATTAAGCTAATGAAAAGGGCCAAGAGGAGAGGTGTGCTGTCCTGTGCCTCAGAGGGCTCAGGACTGATGGCATCCCTGCCCCTGTCCTGCTGAAAATGCACCAGGTATGCAGAACGGAGGCAGGAAGTTAGGGGGGCTGAGAGAGAAAGAGGAGAAAAGGAGAGTGGAAGAGGAAGATCAGGGTTAGGGAAGTCAAGAAAGAGTTACAGAGAAATAGGAGGAAGCAGACAGAGAGGCTGACTGAGAGGTAAAGAGGGAGGGGGCCAGAGCAAAGAACAGAGGCAGAGGCCAGGAGAGGCAAGGACCAGCAGAGAAGGAGAAACAACAGGTGCAAAGGACCAAGTACTGAATTCCAAGGGCAGGTACAAAAGGGAGAGTCAGATAGCCAGATGGGCAGCAGGGCTCCCGGTAGGTAGCTGGATCCAGCAGAGGTCTGTCTTACTTCTGACTTCCAGGTATTGTCCGCACCATCCTTGCCAGCAGGCCCTGACGCTGTCCTAGGTCAGGCCAGGAGGCTCACAACCAGAAACCTGCCTGGCAGGGCCATGGGGCCCAGGAGCCGCCTCCTCGGCCTTGGCTTCTCTGTCTCCAGACTGGGCCTTCTGCTCCTGCTCCTGCTCCCACTCCTTCCAGGTATGAAGCTCAGTAAACCAGGCCTGGACTCTAGGTGTTGCTGCTGTTCTTGTCCTCTCCAAATCTTTCTCCACATGCTCTCTCTTCGTTTCTTTCTTCAGTATCTGTGCTGGAGAATGAGCTATCTGGGGAACGTACAGGAGGGGGTGCATAAAAGGGTGAGAGGAAATTTGCCTGACGGGTGGGGGTGGTGAGAGGGGAGCTCCCAGAGATAGGGCTGGAAAAACGAGGGGCCCAGAAAATGGAAGGCCTTGAAAACCAAGTTGAGTTGGGGCTTTATCCAGCGGGCAAGGAGGAGCCACTGAATGGCTTTAAGCATCCCTGGCCTGGGCAGATGTGCATGTTTAGAAGCCTGATGTCTCATTAGTGTGGAGGATGGTTAGGCTGAGCCTGAGGCGAGGGGGAGCAGTGAGGAGGCTGTGGCTGCTGTGGTCCATCAGAGGGAGGATGTGGCCTGAGCTGGAGAGGAGATCAAACATTCGAGAGATGTTCAGTAGTAAGACTGACAGGATTTGGGCACTCGTTAGTTTGCAGGGGTAATGGGCAAGAGGAGGGAGGGATAATTCTCAAATTTCCAGCTGAAGTCACTAGGGGGTGCTGTTTGCTGAGATGAGGGAACACCAAACGAGGCACAGATTTCAGAACATGGGGACAGGAAATGAGTGTCTATTTTGGACCTCGACAGTTTGAGGTGCCTGTAGATGTTCAAGAGTGGACTACTGTGTCTGGGACTCAGGAGAATGGAGAGGAAGGAGATGAGGGCCAAGGACAGGATTCTGGAAAGCACTACTTAAGTCAAGGACTGAGGACAAGATGGCATCACAAAAGCCTAGGGAAGGGTATGTTTTCAGGAGGGACTGGCCCATAGTGTCAGATGCTTTTAAGAAATCAAATGCCATGCAGCTGGAGGAGTGGAGGCAGGTTTGAGAGACCGGAGGGGGGTGGGGCAATGGAGTTGAGATGCCCGGGTGAGAGCTGGGACTCTTGCGTGGCCTGTTTGGGGCCCTCTAGAATTTGTGGCAGGGCAGGCTGAATCCAAGTCCTTGGGAAGGAAAAGGCAGGGAAGACACCCATCAGCCCTGCTTCAGAAGATAGTCCAAATTCACCCCACCTACCTCACCTCACTCGTCCCTGGAGGCAGGCCAGGGAAGAACTAGAGTCGCAGCCCGAGGCACAGAGGGCTGCCTTCAGGAGGAACGCTTAGATGGCTGGGAGACAGTGGGGCAGGCGAGGGCCCTGGCCATGTGGGGGTGGAGGGTGCTGGGCAGCGGCTCCTGGACTAGGGTAAACCTTCTTACCGGTCTCCTAGAGTGCTTGGGAGCTGAGGGCAGACTGGCTTACAAGCTGTTCCGTGACCTCTTCTCAAACTACACAAGTGCTCTGAGACCTGTGGCAGACACCGACCAGGCTCTGAACGTGACCCTGGAGGTGACATTGTCCCAGATCATCGACATGGTACGTCGTAGTGGTTGCACAACTGTAGAGTGTGCTGGTGAAGGTGTCAAGGAATTTGGGGGTGGAAGACGGGTATTATTCACCAAACAATTCTTGTCTGGAAACATTAACAGTAACAGCTACTGACCTGGACGCTGCTTGGTGCCCATGGTGTACCCAACACTTGGCACACTTGAACCCCTGCCCCGCAGGGGTCATCACCCCTGTAACCGCTAAGGAAACTGAAGCCCGGAGAAGAGAAGAACCTGTCAAGGTCACAACAAAGCTTGGGTGGGAACAGGACTGCAGGGGCAAGGTGGGTTTGTGGGTACTGACAGAGCTCTGCAGGTGAGTGTGCACACACGGGAGGATATGCATGCACATGTGTCCACATCTGTGCCCACTCCCTGCCCCCAACTAGGATGAGCGCAACCAGGTGCTGACCCTGTACCTGTGGATCCGACAGGAGTGGACAGATGCTCACCTACGATGGGACCCTGATGACTATGGTGGCCTGGATGCCATCCGCATCCCCAGCAGTCTTGTGTGGCGGCCAGACATCGTACTCTATAACAAGTACTGCCTGCCTGGGCCCCTCCCCTCACCTAGCCCTCCCTAGAGTTGGCCTTGACTCTGGGTATGCAGTTATCCCCCACCCCCTCATGGAACCAGTTGCTACGCTGTCCTGGAAGGTGTCCCCCAGGACCTTTCTGATCTGGCAGGAAGGTGGTGGTGGTGTTGGCTACGTGGCGCAGTGGGGCTTCCCGACAGCCCTGACACCGTGGCTCCTGGCAAGGGGCTGCTGGGGTCCAGCGCCCTCACACCCTTCCAGGCACCTTAGGCTATCTCAAGGCTACCCAGGCTGAATGTCTCCTAGGAGCCCACTCTGAGGTCCAGGGCCAGTTCTGTATCTCACAGAGAGGTTTCTGGGGCACAAGTGTCTCTTCATGGTACACTCCACCCTTCCAGGCTGGCTCTGAGTCTCAGCGCTCCCCAAAGGCTGCCTAAGGCTCCCTGGAGCATCCCCTTACGCCGCCCACGCCAATCCATGTTTCCCAGACAACACACGGCTCTGCGGATTTCCCCAGGAGCCCCTCTGCACTCTAAGCAGATGACATGCGGGGAAAGTCACTGTGCCGCCAGGTGCCAACTTTTAAAGAGGGCTTTTTATGCTGCCCAGGGCTAGACCAGTATCATTTCTGGGCCCTTCGGGCACGCCCCTTCTAGGCCTCCCAGGGCACACTCCGCCCTCCCTGCGGAGGCACTGTGGCTTTGCGCCCCGTGGCCACAGAGCCCCGCCTGTCCTCAGGGAGTCCCACCCTCCTGCAGGGCAGACGCGCAGCCCCCAGCCGCGGCCAGCACCAACGTAGTTCTGCGACACGACGGTGCCGTGCGCTGGGACGCACCGGCCATCACGCGCAGCTCGTGCCGCGTGGACGTGTCGGCCTTCCCGTTCGACTCGCAGCGCTGCGGCCTGACGTTCGGCTCGTGGACGCACGGCGGGCACCAGCTGGACGTGCGGCCGCGCGGGGACCGCGCCAGCCTGGCCGACTTTGTGGAAAACGTGGAGTGGCGTGTGCTGGGCATGCCGGCGCGGCGGCGCGTGCTCACCTACGGCTGCTGCTCGGAGCCCTACCCGGACGTGACCTTCACGCTGCTGCTCCGCCGCCGCGCCGCTGCCTACGTGTGCAACCTGCTGCTGCCCTGCGTGCTCATCTCCCTGCTCGCGCCGCTCGCCTTCCACCTGCCTGCCGACTCCGGGGAGAAGGTGTCGCTCGGCGTCACCGTGCTGCTGTCTCTCACGGTCTTCCAGCTGCTCCTGGCCGAGAGCATGCCACCGGCCGAGAGCGTGCCTCTTATCGGTGAGTGGGTGAGGGACTGGACAGGGGTCGGGGTGAGGGTAGGGGCTAAGGGATCTTCGGGGAGAGCCTATCCCCTCCCAGAGACCGGCCGCCACCCCACCCAGTCTGATGCGTGCCTGTCCCCATAAATGCAGAAGTGGGACCTGGGTCCCCAGAGTGGTTCGCACTTCAGTGTGTAAGGGGGTTGTCCTGAGAGGATGCCTCATTCTGAGATTGGGGGAAAGGATTGGCCCCTTCCAGGGAGGACACTCTTCCCTTACCACAAGGGGCAGAGGGAAGAGGTCTTTTCTCAAGGAATTGATGAAGGGAGGTCACTGTCCCAAGGGTCATAATTATAGGCGCAATGTATTGAGTACTCAACTGTGTGCCAGGCACCCCCGAGCCCTTGACATTTATTAACTCAGGGAAGCATTACCACATACCTAGGAGGTAGGTTCTGTCGTGACTCCAGTTACTGACTGGATCAGTCGCTTGCTCCACGTCATGGCACACTGTTTGAGAGGGTGGCTTGTGGGTAAATGCAGCCTCCAGCAGTGAGAGGAAAAATTAGTGAATTGGTATTGGGTTAGCCAAAATGTTCGTTACGTTTTTTCCTGTAAAATAAAAGACATGTTTCATTTTCACCAATAACTTTATTGATTTGGATATTCTGAGTATATCAGCTATCTCTCGTGATTGGCTTCTAGAGGGTAGAGGCCAGGGTGCTGCTAAGCATTTTCCAATGCGTACATAAGACAGCCCCACAGCAAAAAATTATTTGGCCAAATTGTCAATAGTACCAAGATACTTTGCAAAGCACTTTTGACATGTTGCATCAGTCACAGCATCTTCTCTGTACACTGCACAGATCTCTTTTTACATTTCAGTTTTGTTTTTATCTTTCTTGAAATAATAAAACATAATACATCGGCCATGTTGTGTATTTTCTTCCATCTTCAATATTAAAATGGCTGCACAGAAATTCACCAATTCTGATGTTTTTTTTAAACGCACACTGACATGACAGTTGTCACAATACAGCCTAACAAAATTGTTCCAAATTAATTTAAAGACAACTAAGCACTACTAGAGCCATCGTGTGGACAAAAACATAATAGACTTTTTGGCCAACCCAATAGCTTCTGAGAACCCACTTGTGGGAGTGCAGCCTGGGGAGACCTCCTTCTTCTTTCATCCACTGGGCTTGGAGGGGCCCAAGAGTTTCTAGGGTAGGTTCCTATTTATGCTGAGGTGGCTGGGAAGTTCTGGCCCTCTGAGTTCTTCTCTTGGGCCCCAGCTCACTCTGTCTCTTGCAGGGAAGTACTACATGGCCACCATGACCATGGTCACCTTCTCCACGGCGCTCACTATCCTTATCATGAACTTGCATTACTGTGGTCCCAGTGCCCGCCCAGTGCCAGCCTGGGCTCGGGCTTTCCTCCTGGGACACCTGGCACGGGGCCTGTGTGTGCGGGAACGAGGGCAGCCCTGTGGGCAGTCTAGACGGCCTGCGTCACCTCCCAGTCCCCGGCCTCCTGCTGGCCCCCCAGCAGGCCCTTGCCGTGAGCCCCGGTGTCTCTGCCATCAGGAAGCCCTGCTGCACCACGTAGCCGCCATTGCCAACACCTTCCGCAGCCACCGGGCTGCCCAGCACCGCCACGAGGACTGGAAACGCCTGGCCCGTGTGATGGACCGCTTCTTCCTGGGCATCTTCTTCTCCATGGCCCTGGTCATGAGCCTCCTGGTGCTGGTGCAGGCCCTGTGAGTCCCAGGAGTCTGCTGCAGCCACAGAAATTCCAGACAGGGATGGAAAGGCCAGGTGGTTGGTGGTCCTCAGATAGGCCACCCAGTCTCTCCCCACTGTGTCTACGAGCCTAGGACAGCCTTTCCCAGGATTAGCGCTGCTGACTTCACAGACCGTGAGGGAGCACTTGTTGTCCATGTATCCTGATCTCTAAGGAAAATACAGAGCTTGCTGCTCCCCTAATTCCGTGCAGAGGATGAACTCTAAGAAGGGTCAAGATCAGAGTGCAGTCCTGGGAGAGAGAACTGAACTTCCATGATGAGTGTTAGAGCTTTCAGTAGGGAGAACGCAGAACTGCCGCATTTCCTGCCTTATCTCCTTCCTCAGTGGCTGCTGTTATATAGACTCCATCTTGCCTGTCCCTGCCTCAGGGCTCAGGGAAGGGGACTGGGAATTCAGATTCATGACCTAGTTTCCAGAGCAGGGGGTCACACAAGGGTCTGGCCCCAAAGCCCCAACTCAGTCATTAAGTAAGTGTGTGCCTGGCACCTTCTCGAAGTCCTGTCTTACCCTCGGGGCCCGTGGTGGTGGGAGATGGGGATCCAGGTTTGTCTCTCTAGAAACAGGTACTGTAGGACTCATGGATTAGAACAGGAATTACATCTTTGCTCACAAGAAAATGATGACTTCGACCAGGACCCTGGAGGGTACCTTAAGCTCTCTGCTCTATCTCCTGCTCTCTTCCCTCTGGGGTTAGCTTCAGCCCACCTCATTCCCACACACTGAGACTCAGCGAACTTGAAAGTGTCCCAGGTAGGGGCAGTACGGGACCGCTGTTCACAGGTATTTGTTTCTTCCTGACTTTCACTTCTTTCCCATTACCACCTCTTTGCCTCGGACCCAGCCCCTGCCCTCAGGAACCTCATGGTCCGACCTGCACAACAGGCATGGACATATAGTGTAGAGAAGCCCCAGGGACCAGGGGGAGCACAGAAGCAGCACCCAACCCAGCAGGGTCAGAAAGGTCAGAGAAAGCTCCAGGAGGAGTTAAAAGGAGCTTTCCAGTTGTGCATGTGAGGCATTTGAGTGACACCAGCAAGTACCAAGGCCAAGTGCTTTCCTCCCCAAGCACTCCCACCCCCAAGCAAGTTTAATCTTCCATCTCCAAGTGAGTTGTTGGCTGTCCTGGAGTCCCCGCACCTCTCCTCAATACCTCACTCCTAGAACACTGGATAAAGTTCAGCCCCAGAATTCTTTTTCTCCACCATCAGGCCTGGCAGCTGCCAGAGAAGGTCCCAGAGGTCCCTGCAGGCGGTGTTTCTGTGGATCTTGGCTACACTGAAAGCACACGTGTGGCCGACATCTCGCATTGGGCAGAGGCGGCAGGCAGGGCTGTTCAGAGTCTGATGGATCGGAGGAGGCCCGGACTCTCTGGGAAGGCTCCCCAGACTAGGAGCCACAGCAGCAGTGCAAGGGCCCAGACCATAGAAAGGGGGCCCTGACCCATGGCTGCAGGGAGACAGAGGCAGAGAGAAAGGCTTAGGGGCGGAAGGAGGCACACAAACAGTTCAAAGAGAAATGAGCAGAGTGAGCTGGAAGCACTGGAGCGCACAGTGGGATTGCAGAGACGAAGAGCAACAGTGTAGGGAGGCTGGTAGAAGATATTTGCAAACAGCAGCTCCAACAAGGGGTTAATATCCAAAATATATAAAGCACTCATACAACTCAACACCGAACAAACAACCAATCCATTTAAAAAATGGGCAGAGGACTTGAACAGACACTTCTCCCAGGAACACATGCAGATGGCCAAAACTATATGAGAAGATGCCCAACTTTCACTAGCTTTTAGGGAAATGCAAATCAGAACTGCAGTGAGATACCACCCCACGCCTGTTTGAACGGCTGTTACCAACAAGACAAGTGATAACGTGTGGGACAGGCTGCGGAGCAAAGGAGCCCTCGTGCACCGCTGGCGGGACTGCAGACTGGTGCAGCCGCTGTGGGAAACAGTGTGGCGGTTCCTCAGAAAATTACGGACAGAGTTACCTCATGACCCAGCAACCCCTCTTCTGGGTATCTACCCAAGAAATTTGAAAACATTTATTTGCAAAGATATATGCACCCCTCTGTTCATTGCAGCATTATTCATGGCAGCCAAGACATGGAGACAACCAAAGTGTCCTCCGATAAAGGATTGGCTAGAGAAGACGGGATACTACTCAGCATAAAAAGGATGAAATACTGCCATTTGTAACAACATGGATGGACCTTGAAAATTATGTTAAGTGAATCAGTCAGAAAAGGCTAAGAACCATGATTTCACTCATATGGGGACATAAAACTGAAAGTAACAAATGAACAAGAAAAACAAACAATCAAACAAAAAAACTCATAGACACAGACGACAGCCTGGTGGATACCAGAGGGAAGGGGTGGGGCAGTCGTAAAGGGTAAAGGGGGTCAAGTACATGGTGACAGAAGGGGATGTGATTGTGGCCAGTGGGCACACAATGCAGTGTACAGATCATGTATCACAGAAATGTGCACTTGAAACCCTTATAATCCTATTAACCAATGTCACCCCAATAAATGTAATTTTGAAAAAAAGGAATTTAGGGAGGAAGGTGAACAGAAATAAAGAGACTGGGAGATACCAGAGGTTATTAGGTCCATCCTCCTGCCTCCTAGGGGCACACACGGGGCCTCACAGTGGGGGAAGAAACACGGGCAGAGGTCCGAATGGGGTCTTGGTTCCTCTGCCCAAACCCCGGTGGGAGAGATGCTGGTGGGCCAGGGGTGGGGAGATCTTAAACTTTTCTAGTGCATGAAATTTCATCAAAACTCAAAGAAGCAGGTTGGAGGCTGGAGACTGACTTCTGACCCTGGCTCTGCCACTGACTCATTCTGTCGCCTGGGGAAAGCCACTTCCATCTCTGGGTCTCACCTCACTATACACTGAGGGTGATACTCCCTGCTCTGCCCCCTTCCAGTAGATTATTGTGCAGCAGGGGATAAAATGAGGTGGCATCAGGGAAGGAGGGGGTCAGCCTGGGGGAACTGTGGAGCTTAGGGTCAGGAGGTCTGGGCCCCAGTCCTTACCAGCTGTGTGCTGTAGGGCTGGTTGCCTCACCTCTCTGTGCCTCAGTTCCCTCATTTGTAGAACTGGGGAGGTGACAGACATACACTGCCAGGCTGTGGTGAGGATTCATGGCATGGTGTGCCTGGAACTCTGAGTGTTACTGTGTCGTGGAGAATGGGGAGAACACAGTGGAGGCTGGGGCTCCTCCCTGTCCACTGTTCACAGAGCCCAGAGGGAGGGAGGCGAGACCCACGAGGAGGGGCAGCTGCAGTTCCTTCCCTGTAAATGGACTGTTCCAGTAGGTTCCCCTGGAAAAGCCTGTTCTGAACTGGAGAAGTGGTGGCCCAGGTAGGCCCTGGCACAGCAGGTGTTGGCAGGAAGAGAAGTCATGGCTGAAAGTGACCTGGGGATCATCTAATCCAATTGGCTTATTTTACAGACAGAGAAACTGAGTCCCTGAGAGGGAATAGTTGGTCACAAAGAGAGTGAGGACAGAGCCTGGACTAGAGCCCAGGTCTCTAATACTTGAGGTCTGGCCTCCGCCTTGGAAGGTGGTCTGAGGGAGTGCTGGGGTCAGCAACAGGGACAGAGG
>PVJI01011555.1:17619-55584 GCA_004026765.1 Micronycteris hirsuta | reverse complement strand
GGGGGGGGGGGGGCCAGGAGTTCCTGGGATGAATTCTTCCCTCCCCCGCCCTGAGAAACTGGCTCTTCCTATAACTGTGGCCTCGCTCAGCAGTATTTCCTAACTCTCCGTTCTCCTCAGACAGTGCCCCCACCCCCACCCCCCGTCTACAGGCGACCTGGGACTTCTTTGCAGTGAACTTTTGTTTAAAGCCAGGACCTCTTTTTCCACGTGGATTATTTCCCACAGACGCCTCTGGTGCACCTGGAGGTTTAGCCACTGAGAGGTGCCCAGCCTGAGCCTGCAGCCCCCAAGTCTCCATGGAGACGCCTGCATCGTCACGCCATTCGTTCTAAAGTGGGCATCTGGAATCTAGCTCCACCCTCCGTCCCACTGCAATGTGACAAGGGAGGCAGCAGCCCGCAGGCTGGTCTAGGCCACATAACAGCCTGGTTAGTCTGGCTCGGTGGGGCTTCAGGAAGCCAGAGCAGTTGGGTCCTGCATGCCCGGTTCTCACCTGGGTTCCAGGTGTCCCCTGCCGCCGCCCCCTTCAGCTCTGCTGGCACGCTGCCTCACTTGGACCCAGTGACCTCTAACTTAGCTCTGAAGGAATCCCACATTTTCGGGTGTGGCCAGCTACCTAATGCTCACCTCACTGGTCCTCCAACCTGCCTCTTTCGCACAGACCTCGCTGGCTTCGCCCCACTTCTCAGTCCAGACCCCGTCAGAGAGCCCTCTCACTTGACAGGTTTCTGCAGGGTGCTCATTAGCACCTTGTAACGTGGCTGCCGACATAATTAAGACGAACCCACACGTGTCAAATTAAATGAGCCAAATACATTGAGAAATTGCCTCGTCCTCCATTTCTTTCATTAATCAAGTGTTTTTAAAACTTCTTTTCCTGGTCATCTGCAAAAATCAAACCTGGTCTGTGAGGCTGTTACTTATAATAACTATGCGTGCAGCCTCTTCCCTCCGGCGACTGCTCTGGGGTTCTGTCGGCATCGGACGGGTTGAGTGGGGGTGGCAGAGACAGCCGCCATACATGGTCTGGGTTCAAAAGGTTGTCCGCATTCACCAAATCTTTAGGAAAAGTACGCCCCTTCCATTTCCCTGGGAATTGAGAGGACTTTCCAGGAACACCAACAGGAAATTGGCCTACATACATCCAGCACCTTCCACCCCCATGCCTGCTTTCCTCCCGGGCTCAGTCCAGGAGCCCAGGCTCCCTTTCTCATTAGGAGCCACAGCTTTAGATGCATGTAAGAAGTCACTGGAAAATACAGTGAGACTCATCAGCAGCTGCATCGTTCTGATGGTGAACAATCACGCGCGCTTACAATGGACTGGCTCCCTCTGCCTGTTTTTAGCGTGTTGAGGTTTCAATACAGTCTCAGGCAAGGGGCCGTCCTTCAGGGGTGCCCAGCGCCTCCTCACAGCTTGTACTTCCACCGGCCCCCTCCTGACAGGCCGCATTCCTGCCTCTTGAAGGTGGTTGTTAGAAAGAACCCACAAATACAGTAAGTAAACATCAAAGGGGCTTTGATCCACGTGGCCTCGCAGAGCAGGAGCCCCTGCAGGAAGAGCCAAGGCCTTGGATGGGGGAACTTAACATCGTCAATTTGGGCGCCGGAGATGTAAGGCCGTTTGAAGTGAGGGAGGTTTGGCCGCGCCTTCAGATGAGCGAGCGTGGAAGGAAAGGAAAAGCAGTGAGTGCCTTTGGAGAAGGCACGCTCGGGTCTGCTTCTCTGCTCTTTACTGATAGTCAATAAACCCCTTTAAAGAATCAAGGGATCAAAGCTAGCGACCTCCCTGGGCCATGGCATCCTGCCACCACCCGCCACACTTTGTTTTTCTCCGGGGCAGGAGCCCCCACGCTTGACTTATCTGTCTCCCTTGGGCCCTGAGCTCCCTTTCATCCTGCTGCTCATGGAGGGCACACTGGGCAACAAGAGGTGGATGGAGACAGAGAGGGAGGGATGAGCCCAGCCCGTCTATACTCTAACAGCCTGGAAACACCCAGGGGTTTTGGAGAAGTTGCTACAACACACTGCTCAGTGGGACCCTCCTTCTCCGAAACTGATAGGAGGAGCAACTGGGTACCCCAAAGGCCAGCAAGGCCTTGGAGAAGGTGCAGCTACATTCCGTCTTCCAGAAATTGTACCCCTTATTCATTCACCCGGGTTACGGCCACTGTCACAGTTGTAGGACTTCTAAGAAAAGAGGTGGGGGAGTGTCTAAAAGAATCAAAGGACGCTGTATAGCATCTCTGAATTTCAATATTCTCATCTGTATCATGTGAAGAGCAGGGACCCATCTGCCTACTTCATGGGGCTGGTGTAGGGGTCGAAGAGAAATGTGGGGTGGAACGGCTTCAGAACCCAGAAGTGCTTAAGACAAATCAAGATTCGAGGATAAGCACCAGAGAAGAAAGCTTGACTTCACATAAGACGCAAGGACCCTGTCCTGTGCTCACACACAGTGGGCGCCGATTTACAAAACACTGCGAAAACAATTCGTCCCTTGTCTTTGCTATCAGAATTGTGGCTCTAACTTGTTTTTCCAATCAGGTCAAAGTCTTTGGGACCAGAGTCTGTCTCGTGTCTCTTAGCCATCCCAGCCCCAAGGCTCCTCCCTGGGTCTACACTGAGAAAGTGTTTGATGATGGGGCTGAATGGTACCTGAGTGTAAGCGTGCAAAGGCCTGGCCGGGTGGCTCAGCTGGTCAGTGCATCATCTTATTCACCAAACCAGTTGTGGGTTCAATTCCAGGTCAGGGCACATACATAGGTTACCCAGTCGAGGAGCGCACCAGAGCCAACTGATCAATGTCTCTTTCTCCCATCGATGTCTCTCCCTCTGTCTCTCTCTGCCCCTTCTCATTCTCTCTCTAAAATCAATAAACATAACCTTGGGTGAGGATTTTTCTTAAAAGGACGCAGAGGTACCCCAGCCCCAGAAGCCCACGCTCTCCCAAAAGGCAGACTCTTCCTGTCTCTGCCTCGACTCCCGAGTCTTCCTCCAAGTCCATACTTCTTCATCTCAGATGTTCTGTGTCTGGTTGTACTGCTCCATGCTGGACATGACTGGCTGGACTCTGCCCCTCCTCTGGCAGGCCTGGCCACAGTCCCAGTGTCATCCTGGTGTGGTCCCCAGGCCTGGGACACACTGGGCCTCGTTAACTTATGAGTAGTCATTAAAGTGTGGTTTCTGGATCCAGGCTGCCTGGATTCAGACTCCTGATTCTGCCACCTATAGCCCTTTGACTGAAGACTGCTTATAAGACACATATGTAAATGAGGGTGGTGTAAAATGGATAATGGTAGGGGCCTCCTAGGGCTGTGGAAATCAAATAAGGAATGTGTGGCTTAAAATTATGCCTGGACCATAGTAAGTGCCATGTAGATGTGTTAAAGTAAATAAGTAGCCCTCTTTAAAATAGCAACAAGTGCCACATCCCCTGCAAAGGGGGTTCATTGACACCTGACCCATGCCCAGCTCACACGCCTATGTTTTCCTTCCAGAGCTGGGCCTCCAGAAGAGAGGATGCTGTCTGGTGCTGGGCTACATGGCCAAGGACAAGTTTCGGAGAATGAATGAAGGTCAGTGGGAACCCGCCTACCCTCTCGGGGGTAATGTGGAGGGAGTCAGCTATGCCCTCCCACTACAGTACCAAGAAAGAGAACCTGGGACACCTACCAAGGACAGTGGGCAGACCAGGTGTAGTTTCCATGAAGCTATTCACATAGTAACATGGAGAGGAGGAGCTAATACCTGACACGCAGTGTGCTGACCCAGAAGCATTTTTCCCTGAAGCCACCTTTCCGCCTCCCTTTGTGTGCCCTCTTTCTCTTCCCCTTGCTCCCTACCTTCTGTTTCCCACCCACCCAACACAATTAAATCTTCTTCCATTATCTTTTCTACTCCAAACCGCTTGACCTTTCTCCTCAATCATTCACACTTCTTCAATGCCCATTGAATAAACAGCACCTTCCAGGGCACTTGGAACAGTAATAAAGAAGAAGAAGGTAGACGTTTTGTTCTCAGAGAACTTGCCCTTGGAAACCTGCCCTGTCTTCCAGCTCAATCCACCCTACGTCTCCCACTTGCTCATGGGCCACTCTGCTTTTCTCTTGCACTAAGTCTTTCCTCTGAGGCCTGGCCGGGGCGTGCAAGCTTGGGAAAGGCATTGGCGTTGATGTGGAGGCTGGGATGTGGAGGGAGTGCTGTCACTTATGGGCCTGCTGTAATAAAGAGCCAATCCCCTCATCCCCAGCCATCTGTCTCCGTGTAGCTAATAACCCTCTCCATCAGATGCCACAGACGGTTTGTCAGGATTCAAAAGTAGATAAACAATGGCTGGGGCTGCCATTTATTCATTAAAAACACACAAATGAAGCCCTGGCTTGCCACCAGCTCAGCTTGCTATGAGCCGGACCCCTCCCCTTCCAAGTCCCTGAGCTCCGTTCCAGGCAGGGGGAAGGCAACTCACCTGTATTATCTCTATGCCCAGGTTAGGCCACAGCGCAGTTCAAGTGCACACTTCCCATGCTCCTCAGCTAGCTCTCCTCTCCAACCCACAGTCCATGACACCCACATGCCTGTCTGTGTAAGAAGGCAGCCGCACCCAGAAGCCACTTCCCACTTGTGGGAGCCCCAGGGCTGAGCACAGCCAGGGCTGGAGGCTGCACTTCCTGCCAGTCAGTCTCCCTTCCTGACCGTTGTCTCTCCCAGCCCACCCCCTGCACTCCCACCACAGCCTTCACAGGGGAGCTGGGCAGGAACTCCTAATTTGTGGGAACGGCTGTGGTGCCTCTGTCCGTGGTGCTGAACAGACGTTCTCCTGCTGTCGATGCTCATTAGAGCAGCTGAAGCGAGGTTCACAGAGTTTGGGGAAGCCAAAAAGTCGGGAGCTGGGCTGGATTTGAGTGTCTGGCGAGTAGAAGGATACTGACTCTAGGTCCTGGGCCTACAAAGAACCACATCACGTGACTTGTGAACACGAGTTCACTTCCCCCACTTTTCACAAATGGCTAATGGCCAGGGAGTCCTATTGGTCAGCTCGGGCTGCGATAACAAAACACCTCAGCCTGGGTAGCTTAAGCAACAGAAAATTATTTTGTCATAATTGTGTAGACAGAAAGTCCAAGATCAAGGTGCCAGCATGGCCAAGTGCTTGTGAGATCTCTTTTCCTGGCCTGCAGGTGGCCACCTTTTTACAGGGTCTTCCCACAGCAGAGAGAGAGCAAGCCCTCTGATGGCGCTTCCTATGGAGATACCAGTCCAGTTGGATCAAGGCCCCACACACATGCCCTCATTTAACCTTAAATACTTCTGCAAAGGTCCCTCTCCAAATGCAGTCACGTTGCGGGGTCGGGGCTTCAACACATAAATTGAGAGAAAGGAGGAAACAATTCAGTCCATGGCAAGGCATCTGAATGCGTTTGCCATAGCAGAAAGCTGCAGTGGTACTGCTCTGAACCAGGAATTTGGAAAGTGGTAAGAAAAAGAAATTCAGCATTAGGTAGAGACACACTTCTTAGATATTGCTTAAGTAAAGAAGGAAGGAAGGGAGGCAGGGAGGACTAGACCAGGACTGCAGAATCAGACCAGGACATGATTACCTCTGAGGAGAGTAAGCCTTCCCTTGTGCAACATCTAAGCTAAAACTAAAACAGCATTTTAAAAGTTTTTTCTCTTTAAAATGGGAAGATGCCAAAACAGTATCTGTTCTCTCTGAGCCCCCTCTCAAAACACGTACAATCCACACAAATGTTATTACTTTCAGCTGTTATGACTGACTGAGTTGGTTAAGAATGATAGATCCCTGGTGCCTTACCCCCACCTGTACCCTCCCCCTGGTGAAGACTAATTGAGAATAAAGCTAGGCATTCAGACAGAGCGGGCAGTGGAGGCATCACTAATGGCTGAGGGCCCCTAACTCCTCACCCCTGCCTCCCTCGCTCCTGTGGTTCTCACCCCTCCCAAATGCCCCAGCACACACATTCATGCACCTACTCACTCACAACCACACACACAGTAGCTGCTGCTGTCTTGGGGTGAAGAAGACAAGGGGGTGTTGTGTGAGTGGTTACAAATCTCAACTAACGTGGAGGAGACAGCACAGGAGGGAGCAAGACAGTGGGACAGACAAAGAGATGCATGAGGTGGGTCACCATGGGCTCTGGATGGGCAGAGAAGAGGAAGGGACCTGGAGGGATGGGCAAGGCTCCCTGCCCCCACCCTGGACAGTCTTGCCACCCCAAATGCCACATTATACACTTCTTTCTCTTTCTAAAACTCGTGTGCCCAAACTCTAATACGTCTCAGACACGGAAAGACATCAGCAAGCATGAGGAGCTGTTTTATGGTTTATAATTATCTTGTACCAACACTCAAAATAATTATAACTTCCACATGTGAATGACGGAACTGGAATAGCAGCCATGACATAGCTCAGGAAAGGAAATCTCTGTCTAAGCTGCACCATGCACTTTGGTATAAATGGAGCAATTGATAACGTAGTAAAAAATAATTATTCTTCTCCTAGATGCTGGAATTAGTGAGGTATTAGAACAATTAGCTGCTTTTTCTATTAAAGATAAGGTAGTGATCATTATATTTCTAAGTTAGGATAAATATAAAAGACATGTGCTGTATTAAAAGTTCATTTGTTCTGTTTAACAGTATTTAGTAAGGTGTCTGTCCGCTGGGGAGAAGTGGTCTCCAATTTCATGTTTCCTGGTTAATCTGGTATCTTTTTGTTTTCTTCTCCCTCCACTCACCCCTCCTCACTACGTTCCCCAACAATAACTGACTGAGAAAGAGCAAGAGGAAAATAGTGAATGAACAGGAGCTTTATAGGTTTGGGATTTATCACAAGCTAGATTAATCGCAATTTGGCGCGATTAAACTACACAAAGCAATAAAGAGAAAACACTGTTCAAGGATCGTTTAAGGAGGCAAGTGACAGTGCATGAGGGCTGTGCTCTTTGGGGGTGCTCAGTGGCTTCTCGGATGGAATCTGTAACATCTGCAGGAAAGGAGGTGGTGATCAGTGGTATCTGTGCACGTGTGTGTGTTCTGTCCTGTTAGGACTCAACATGCCTGTGGCATCAAATGGACATATGAGCAAAAATGAGTGAAGGACAGACAAGAAAGGAGGAGATAAAGATGGACTAAGCCTAAGAATATCAGATTTATTTGACATAAGTGTCCCTGTGAGCAAGGACATGGCGCTTTCAATGGGCACTGCAGGAAGGAGATCATTTCTTTATTCATCAAACGGTCATTGAATACCTGCCAGAAAAATTGTACCGACGTCTATAACAAGTTCCAGGCATTGTTCTAAGCACTAGAGCTTTTAGAGGTCAGTAGGACATGGCTCCTGCCCTCCAATAAGCTCAGGACAGAAACACACACTTCAGTGTGACTGTCCCCTCTGCAAAGAGGCCCTAACCTGGATGCCCTGCCATTATGCTCCATTGAGGCAACCGGCCTATTAATGCTGTGGCACTTACCCTGATTGGTGATCACTCATTACACTGTCTGCCCCACCTAAAGAGTTAGCCTCGGGTAGAGAAGGATCCTGCTCCTTCCTTGCCTCCCCTGGCCCAGGGACCCCCACTAGGGAGGAGTTGGTCAGGTTTAATTTAAGCAGCTAGTGCCATGACAGGCAGAGTCACCCACAGGGGTAAAGGGGGTCTTGCAAAGGAGGTCCCCAGGCAGAGCAGACTGAGGGAGAGCATCTCAGGAAACGAATGTCCGTATCTCCAGTAATTCCGTAAGTCTTGCCTATCAGCCTCTCCCCAGACTACGGCTCCTCCTGGGAGGCCCCGGCCCAGGCAGGTCAGCAGAGCCCGGGGGCTGGGAGGGGGGCTCTCGTTCCTCACCCGGTACTGCCGGACCACCTTCTCAGGGCTTCCCTAGTAGGCATGCGCCTCCAGCTCTGCAAGGGGGACTGTTTCCACTGTCCCCTCACCCCACACCCAGACACACACCCACCACCACCACCACCACCCCTCTTCCTGGCTGTTCTGGAAACCCCTTCGTCCTGGAGATCCCAGAACCACTCACCTTCTCAATGCACCCTGCTCACCCAGCGCTGCTCTTATTGACAGGCAGACAGAGAGCCCTCACATTGCATCTGCTGTGGGGTGCTGCCTGCCCCTCAAATACCCCAGCATTCCTGTGTTATAACCATGAACAACGCAGTGATTACGATGCAACCCACCAACTCAGGGAGGGCGGGGGCATGAGCGGCTCACTTGGGGTCAGGAGGAAGCTGCTGGAAGGGCCAGGACCACAACCCAGGTCTCCTGAGATTGAGAAAGAGGAGGCTGACCTGTGAACACAGGGCAAGCCCCCCACTCTTCAGGTGGCTTGGTTTTTCAGGGCAGCTAAAAATACAGAGAAAGTGGGAGGGGTCGGAGAAAGACAGGGCAGAACGCACGAGAGTTGCCAGTTCATGTGGGAGAAAATCAGGAAAGACTTGGAAGGCAGGGCATAGGCCCAGGAAGACCATTTCTAAAGAACCAGAAAATTCTATCAGGCCCTAGGACTCCTGAGAAGGGAAATGAGGACGTGTCAAGGAGCAGAGAGGAGGCGGGAGGGGCTGGCCCTGCCCGCCAGCCCCGGGAGAGGCACCAGCGAACAGCCCTCCCCTGCGCACAGGTGCACATCTGGAGGGGCGGCAGGATCCCAGATGTCGGACCATCAGAATCACAGCGACTGGCGCTTCTCCCAGCTCAGAAACGCCTCCCAGCGCTGTCACTTTCCTCTTCCGAGGAAGAAACAAATGCAGTGATTAGCAAAGGCAGCTTCTGTTCACGAGCTGGCCACTCTGGGAGGAGGCCGGCTCTGCAGGTGGCAGACCCCACACAGGCTCTTGCGGGCCCCACAGCTCCGGTGGCACCACCCCCTGGTCCAGGCTTAGGCAGTACGCCTCCCCCCGGGGGTCTGTCCTCACCCTCTGCCAGGTGGGGCAGACAGAGCCTTGGGAGGCTGGGAATCAGAGCATCAGCGCAGCCCTGATGTCCTTTAGGACGGCGCGAATCTGTCCTAGCTTTCTGTACCCCAATTTCCTAACCTGAAAAATGAGTCTAAAACATCCGCTGTTTCTTCCCCACCCTGTGACAGAGATGACAGATGCCCTATTGGCTTCTGTAGAGGAAGGGGCACCTCAGAGTAAGGTGCCAGCTGAGTGGCCTTGGGCAAGTCCCTGGACGCTCAGATTTCAACCTTCTTGTGCACAAACTTGAATAATGCTGGGTACGATCACCTGTAAGCCTATAAAATGTGGTGATTCAAAATCTATCCTGGCTCTCAGCACCCTCCTCACACCCTCTTCTCACCAACAATCCATGAATTCAAACGCTTTGGTCACCAAAGGAGCCAGGACTAGCAAGCCGGCTGGCTGGCTGGCTCTGCTCGGCAACCTCAGAAAGCAGAGCCTGTTGAGTTTCCCTGTCTGTTTCCTGAGAGTGAATTCAGGCCCATCTGAGCTGCACCCTGGGTGGCAGTGGGGTGGACACAGGCCGAGGAACAGGCTGCGCTTTTGTCAGAGCAGAGAGGAAGCGGCCTGGGCCTGGGCCCAGGGACCTGGCCCAGGAGAGGACAGGTCAGCCGGCACAGGAGCTCCTCCCTCTGATGGTCGAGCAGCCTCTGACGATCAAGGCAGGCTAAGGGCCCTTCATTTCCCTGAACCCCCAGGATGTTGGCTAATGCCGTCACTCCATTAGCTGGGGCTTTGGGGTGCGTTTCTTTTCATTTCATTTTTCTCCACTGGGGCTGCGAAGCTGCTTATTTGTATAAGATCCCTGTGTATTATTTATGGCAAGCCTCAGACATCCAGGGTACTTCATGGTTGTTATCTAATTCACTCAGCGTCTTGGAACAAGGGGCCTGCCATTTCACTCTGTTGCTGCAGTCTAATGGAAGGTTCCAGAGCTTCTTCCCAGACCCATGCCTCCGGCCACCATGCCTTCCCGACCTGCTTGGCTAGCTAAGGCAACCTGGGGCCCCCCTAGGCCACAGGTCCTGCCAAGCTCCTTTTTAAACATCCGTCTCTCTCTCACCCATATTCAACCCTCACCAAGACCTGGAAATGTTACCTCCCAAATATCTCTTGACTCTGCCCACCTGCGTCCATCTCAGGGCCACCACCCAGGTCCCCGTCACCTCCTTCCTGCCCCTGGGTGGACAAGGGCCATGCTCTTCTCACTGGTGCCTTGCGCCCGTCAGCCCAACCCCTTCCCTCCCAGTTCATTTTCTACACTTCAGCCAGAGCAGTATTTCAAAATGCAAATCAGGTGTCATGTTCCTCTTGAAAATATTTCACTGGTTTTCTATTGCTTTTAGGAAAAATGCCAAAGTCATTGGCGCCTTTCACGTGGCTCTACAGGATCTGATTCCTATGTACCTCTTTGGCCTCATCGGTCCCCCTTAACACTGTGCTCTGGTGACATTGGGTGCCTCTCAGCTCCCCACACAGGGATGCCCCATCTGCCACAGCAGCTTTGCCTGTCCTGGTCCCTCCTCTTGGATGCTGGCCACGCCCACCACACCACTTCCCCAACCCTTCCCATATAGCGGCTGCTCACCCTTCAGCTGTGGGCTGAGGTATCTCTTCCCCACTGCGGCCTGCTTACAGCCCCCCCCCCCCCCCAGTCCATGCTCTCATAGAACTGTGTACCTGCCCTTCAGAACCTGCAGCTCAGCCTGTACCTATGTGTTCGTATCGCCATTATTTAAGTCCGGCCCGTCTGCCCTACCAGTCTGTAAGCTCCATTCGGTCTCTGTTATACCCCAGGACCCTAGCACGTTGCACTGCTTAGACACTGACAGAAGGGTGAAGACCGTGACCTTCTCTGCCCCTGGTCAGTGGCTCCCAAGATGCTGGGACTGGTGACCTGAGAAGCATTGACTCCTGGGTGAAGCGCTGGAAATCCCATGGAGAAGAGGAAACCGAGACTCAGGAAAGCGATGTCACGTAGAGCAACATAGCCAGCAGGTGACGGAGCCCAGACGCAAACCCAGGCTGCTGGCCCTAAGCCCAGTCCTCTTTCCGCTTCACTACACTAAGTCTTTGAGGTCTGGGAGTGACAGGGGAGGACCAATCGGGGAAGTCTGCCTGCTAAAAACGGGTTTGGAGCCATGTTTGGGAAGAGACCAGAAGCAAGAACCCTGGAGGAAAGGGAGCGAAGTTGGTTCTTTGATACGGACATGAAACACACAGAGGGAAAGCCATCCCCCTGCCCCGGCGCCAGCACTGGGCCAGGTATGGGCGCTTCAGAGAGTCTGGACACAGCTCTGTCCCCAGGAACTTTGCCCTGCCTCTGAGAGTTACATTTATTTTGTAGCAAGTTGATGTCATAGTTGTTTTTGTCTTGGTTCGCTTTTTAACATCGTGGTTGATACACCAAATAGTTAAGCACTGTGGCTTGGGAGTCAGAGAAATCTAGATTGAAATCCCATACACAATCAGAACAGGTTTAGAACCAGATCATACAAGATTCTTGAGGCCAGAAGGGACCAGCGGTCATCTAGTCCCCCCTCCTTTGGGTGGCTCGCTATCCCTGCCAAGCACCTCCAGGCACAATCCTACTGAATGCGGTGGTGCCGTGTGCTCATCACTTCACCGACTGTGTGCCGAGTGACTGCTCTGTGCCCTGCACTGAGCCAGGGGGCCGTTGGCAGGTGGAGACACAGAGCCTGCCCCGAGGACATCGCAGCAATTCCGATGCAGCGTCACCACTGTAACTAGGGACGTTGGGAGCTATGGGAACAGAGAAGGAAGCCCCATCAAACTGCACACCCAGTGAGCAGGGCCCAGGCAGCTTCCTGGACAAAGCGAGGTCGGGGCTGAGTCCTGGGAGCACATTTTAGTATAAGAGGCCATTGCCACCTATGCTTGAATCCCGCCACAGAAAGGAAGCTTGCTGCCTCCCAGCGCCAGGGGCAGCTCCTCAGCCAGGCTCTCCTGAGGGCTGAACACCCCCTTCGGCCTCAAGTGTCTGCAGTTTTCTGGTTCGAACTGCATGGCTGACAGTGAGACCTGGCGACGTAGGTAGCAGCCGCTTGCAAAACCCTGGGCTCTCACCCGATGCCGGCTGTGCCTTGAGGAAGCCTCCTTTCTCCCCTCTGCCTCCCTTCTCCACCTCTGCTTGCTCAAAGCCGTCACCACAGCCTGCGGGCTCCTCCCCACACCCTTCGCCTGGGGTGCGAGAGTCCGCATAAATGGGGCTGTTTAATGGCCTCTGGTACCGTAAAGTTTTGGGAGCTATGTGCTGGCACGAGCCGGTGCAGGCTGGGATGAATTATCTGGGCTTTTATCAAAGGAGAACCCCAAAACCCCTGAGGGAGCCGGCCCTGTCCCTACAGAGCAGCCGCATCCCGTCACGGTCTGGAAACAGTAGCCAGGTGGACACGGTCCCTCCCCGCTCCAACTGCTTCTTCCCCACGCCTCCCCTGCTCCGACGTGCTAGTTGCCATGGAAACTGTGTTGTTACTGGTATGGGAGGAGTTTAATGACATTCAGAAGCACCAAATCAAGTGCATT
The DNA here is from genome assembly GCA_004026765.1 of Micronycteris hirsuta. Taxonomy (NCBI): domain Eukaryota; kingdom Metazoa; phylum Chordata; class Mammalia; order Chiroptera; family Phyllostomidae; genus Micronycteris; species Micronycteris hirsuta. The sequence continues at coordinate 43,047 of PVJI01011555.1, read as the reverse complement.
TCTATAACGGTTTGAGATACACATAATAGCCTGTGGAATGTGGGCCGCGGTGACAGTTTCAGTAACTGCATACAGAGTGCAGGGTGAATAGAGCCACGGAAACGCCCGCCTCCAAGCCAAAGGCGCCGGGAATAACCACCAGTCTTAATCTTAGAGAGCAGCCCTTCTCAGCCATTGTTCTTGAAAGGATCTCCAAACCCTGCGCTGAGATGCTCTCCCCTCCTTGAGGAAGGACGCTGGCCAGACCTGGTCCTCTGCACCACGGAGGCTGGTCAGATGGGGCAGGTACAGGCCGGAGGGCGTGGCCTCCCAGGTGAGAGGAGGAGCCCAGCCTGATGGAGGCCCATCCCTCCCTGTGGCTGTTCCTAGGGCTCGTTTCTGTCTGATTCGGAGATTTTTCAGGCATCTAGTGCGCGCCCCTGTCCCTACAGGGGCACTTGCAGATGATCACCGCATGCATGATGCCTTTATCTTATCTCAGATTCCCCCAGAAGCCCTCCGCAAGGTCCCGTGTGCAGTGCTCCGTGTGGGAGCAGAAGGCACCAGGTGGGGTAGGGAATTGACAGGAAAGAGGGAAGGCATCCAATAGGGGGTGGGGGGGAGGGGGCAGCCATCGTCCATCCCGCCACCAGGGTGGATGACTGAAGCCATGTCCCCAAAGGGTCAGAATTCAGGCCACCCAAGGAGTGGGCTGTGTTTATACCAGCTGCTGTCACCAATTGGCCAAGGGTTGCTTGGGCGCGGGTGTCTGTTCCCTGGCACTCTGGCCTGCGCTTTGTGAGGGCCCGGTGGCCTTTGCAGCTTAAGAGAAAACCTCAGGGGAAGGGTGGGGGTTGGCCCATGGGCACTGACATGGTCAGGCCTGAGGGAGGCCAGTGGGACACGGGAAGAGTGGCCACACCCCTGAGAGAATTCTGAGTCCGGTGGGGATGCAGGCGTGTAATAAAAGAGCAGAAGGCAGGGTGGTGAAGGAGCCAGAGAGCTGTCCAAGTGGCGTGCTCATGGACCGTAAAGGTAGGGAGCCGTTCCTTCCGAGTAATATCGGGAGACTTCCAGAAGGCAGACAAGTGATGGGGGGAGCTACCTGGAAAGGCACAGAGCTGAGGGGCACTTCCACACACTTAATCCTCACCTCATCACCTACCACCCGGTGGGAGCACCATTCTGAGGATGAAAAATTTGGTCATCGCCTGGAAGGTGCACACAATGGACGGACGTGGCAAAGCTCAGGCTCCAGCCCTGGTCCCTTCCCGTCCGCTCTGCCTCCGGGAGCTTTATGGGCTCAGGAGAGCGAGGGCAGGGTGACCAGCCCCATCACCACCAAGGGCAGACGTGACTGAGCGCCCACGGGTGTCCACGTAGATTCTTCCCAGCGGCCAAGGCCAGCTCTCTCCCGGTCTCCCCACACGGCCCTGCCCACAAACCTCACTCAGCTGCCCCTCTGGCCCCGCCCCAGGTGGAGGCTGGACTCACTGCACTTCATACTGAGTGACATATCTGGAACTCAGTGCCCTGGGGCTGCAGGGAGGAGAACAGGCAGCCTGGGGAGGGGCACTTCCGCGCTGATGGGCCTCACGAGTCTACTTTCTCCTCTGTCCTCACCCTCCGTGCCCTCCTGCCCTGGCTCTGCTCCAAACCCCATGGCCTTGGAAAATACGGCAGAGGCAGGGGAGGGATCACGCGCACATATTTCCCCGGAGCGGCATTTCTGCAGCCCGTTACCCGGTTTCCTGTGACATACGGGCTCCATGGTTAAATAAGGTGGAGAGAAGCTGCATTAACCCTGATTAAACACATCTCTCCTACAGACTTTCTCAGACTTGATATGCCAAAGGGCATGGCGAACCCTCAAAAGGGGGATACAGCTCATGGAGTTCCCCAAACGTATTTGACCTCAAAACATTTTTCCTAGAGAATGTGTTGTGACTAGTATTCCTTGGACTGCGCCTTAGGATATCACGGTGTAAAGCTCAGACCTGCCACTAACTTGCTGTGTGAGCTCTGTCAGATGAGAATAATTCAAGCCTGCCCTGTGAAGACTAGTTAAAATGGCAGGGATAAAAACTCTACAAACTGTAAATGGTGTTATTATCTATTTACATAAAAGATGGTGCTGTTATTTATTTGCATGAAACAAAATACCCTCGGTTTCTCAGAGACCATTTCATGAAGAATCAAAAAATACTAATAACTGGTTTTTTAAATTAGTAAGTTCTGTTCCTCACTAAGTATGTGACCTTAATCTTGATCTCCCTTAAACTCTGTTTTCTCAGCTGCAAAATGGGGATGCTCCTGCCATTAGCCCTCTTTCCTCTATGCATATGTTGTGAAGATAAAATATGCTCAGTGGTCATACAGGTGCTTTGAGAAAGTATTAAACGCCATAAAACGCAAGGCACTATTATTAGTGTCCCAGGTCCATACCCTCAATTCGGTCCCATTTTGCTGAGATCAAAACAGGAGGTGTGTTGAGGGAAGGGAGCGGCTACTGGGAGAAATAACAGTGACTAATAATTTTCATCCATATGGATGCTGCTAGGAGCCTGGCATGAGCCTGCCGCTGAGGGGAGAGAATGAATATTTCATGAGTAAACGCTAAATGTGGTGTTAAGATGAAATGGACAGGAAGACCCCCGCTTCTGCCTGCGGGTGCAGCTGGGATGGTCAGCTCCGGCTCTGTGACTGAGCTCCAGGGCGCAGGGCAGTTGGTCAGGAGGGAAGGGCTCGGCCTCTGAGCAGAGGTGGGGAGCTGTCCATCCTGACTGGTGGAGGGAAACTAGACCTGGAGGCAGGAGAGCCAGTGCCCACTACGCCCACCAGCTGGGTGGCCTTGGGCAAGCGCCTGTAACCAGCCTGGGATGGTTGTAAATGGGGACAGCGAGGTCAGTTGTGAGGTCTCAGTCCAGCTTGAGCCGTTTGGAAGAGGGCTTTGTGATGCACACTGGGGGGGAGGGTTATTCAGGTTGCACTCCACAGATGTTTATTGAACATCTACTACACGCCGATCACTGCCACAGCCATTTATTTATCACTCACTATGTGTCCAAGGCCATGTTCGTTCCTCTGTGCACATCACCTCCTGTAGTTGTCACCACAGTCCGCAAAGTGTCCGTTGCTACCCCCATCTTCCACGTGAGGAGGTAAAATTGGGGGAAGATAAACCACTCGCCCAGCGCCATGCCGCTAGGAAACGGCAGGATCCCGGGCTGTATGAAGCCAAGAGCCTACACTAAATGGCCCATCCCCACCTACGGTTCTTCTGCAGAGCCAGGGGGGCATCCTGCCTCCCACCACAGCCAGCTCTTCCATGTCCCGTTCGTGCCTCGTGCTCCCTACTGCCAGCCAGCGCCCCTTCCTCACCCGAAGGAGCAAGCCTCCCCTCTTTCGGCCCTCTAACAGACCCCCCCTTTGTTTTCCATGCCCTCACTCTCTTTTCCCGCCCTCACTGATGGTCTGTTCTCCGTGACACGGTCACCATAGGTTCCAATGTCCATCCCCAACCACCAAGACCTTGGCATCCCGAGACCCCGGGCAACCTGCATCTCCTATCTGAGCCATCTATCAGGTAGAGTGAAGACTGAACAGCGCCCACCCCTAAAGCGCCCTTAGGAGGTGGAGAAAGGACAGAGGGGCAGCGCTGGAGTTAAAACCCAGCCAAGCCGTCCCGCCTCCTGATAGATGGCCCTGGAGGTGGCTGCTGGCGGACTCCGCACGCGAGGACACAGCCACCTCTGCAGATCTCTTCCCGGTGGGCAGTTTCCTGCTATCTTGGCTCACTCCTTCTCCAGAGATGAAGAGATTGTTTTAAACCTGCCGCCCCACCAGCTCCGCTCCTGGCTTCCAATGCCATTAAGTTTCATTATAACAAATAAACACCACAATGACATTTATAAGTTACCACTGAGCACAGAAGCACAAATATGAAGCAGATAAACTGCATTTGATCCAAATAATTACTGCAGGCAATACTGGGCTTAGTCAGAGCTGGCAGCCGGGTACCGAGTAATTTATTAGATTGCGTGAGGCAATGTTGCACGTTGCGTTTTTCATTACTGCGCCTCTTCCCCTCTCCCCCCGTCTAAGTAGGTTAGAGGAGAGTAGACAGCACAGGGCCAAACAAAGACAGACTTTGCTCGAGCAGATGAAGGGATGTCGGCCAAGTGTCCAGGAATGGCGGCTTCCCCACCGCGGCAGCCATGGCGAGAAAAGAGAGGGTTTAGGATAATCTCGGTGCTGCCAGCCAAGGACAGTTCCTTGTGCTCTCTGCCCACTGGCCCGGATACAAAGAAACCCCGTGGAGGGGGTAAATGGAAGGGGTGGATGGAGCCCCCAGGACACCCAGCCTGGGTTCCTGCTACCGGCTTCCTGCTGGGTTTCTTTGTGCTCAGCCAGAGACCCTCTGGACCTGAAGGCCGTCTGTAGCCCTGGGCAGCCACAGGCCAGCCCAGACCCCAGCCTCAGACCTCCTCTGCAATGAATAGAGGGAGGGAAGGAAGGAGTCTGCCCGCCAACTCTGCAAAACAAAGCACTGAGAGCTGGCTCCCAGCAGCCGCCTCCCTGCCAAAACCCAAACTCATAAAGTTTGATTCAAGGGGTTACAATCCCTCCTACTGAGTCCCTCCTGCCCCATTCTCCCAGCCTTAGTAAATTACCCAATAAGCAGCAAGGACCTGTAGTTATTGTGCAGTTAAATGGTATTTGCCCAGTAAATCCTGAGCAGAGTACTAACGGTGATATACAGTAACTAATTACAGACATGAATTCTCTCCTCAAGACGCCCAGTGTTACTAAATATTGTTACCTTCAGGGAGGGGGTCTGAAAGCTGCTTTGCTCCCTCTATGAGTAACTCTCCTATCTGAGGAGCTGTGGGCGCAGGCGGGGGCACCCCGTGCTGGAAAGTAGAGATGTCCTGGGGGGCAGCAGCAATGAGCCCTGTCTCCCAAGAGCACTCCCATCTGCCGTCCCTGACCCTGTGCCCCAAGGAAGGGCCTAGCAGGTCCTCTCTAAGTCATCTCACCACTGGTTGGAGGCTCAGCACCACAGTGACCATTGCAAAGGCCCATGGAAATCTCTCACCCAGCCCACGACTGAGCTGAGAAAGCTTAGCAAAGGGTTTCTGAATGGGGTTGCAGGCAGGCGGGAGACCCCAAATGGCCATGCCTCTGCCTGGGTCTGAACGACTTTTGCACTAAACTGTTGTTCCCAGAGCAGATCTAAACCCCCAGGTGCCTGGGACCACCAGAGATTTCCCTGGGTGATGGCAGCCTGCAGGTGGGGCAGGGCCTACACCCAGCAGCACAGAGCAGATGTCCTGCTGGCCTGGTGTCCATTACTAGAGCACGGCTTGGACCACTAGAGCAGACGGTGGTCAGTCTCTGCTTTCGGAAGAGGAAACCACAGAGCTCATGCACCCTCTGTGCTTCGCCAGTACTGTCGGAGAGGCAGGGCCCAGACCCGGGGCCAGATGCCACGGCTGCCAGCCTCCAGCTCCACAGTGACCTGGGACGCTTGGACAGGTTTCAAAACATATCTGAGCTTCCGTTGCCTAATCGTAAAATGCGAGTGACTCTCTTGGTCCCTCAGGATTGGCCTGGGGCTGGAGCTACTTCTGCTTCCAAGGAGCTCTGTCCCTGTCAGCTCCATCCTTCCCGCCACCAGCCCATCTTCGGTGGTGCCTGGCTCAATGAGCGGGCCTAAGCCTCCTGGGAAGCAAGACAACCCCCAGCCGCTCCTGGCGCCCCCAGCAGTGGGCAAACTCCCTCCCCTTCCTCTCAGGGCACCTCTCGAGAAAAGTCTCCTCTTTACCAGCATGTCCACTTCGAACAATCAAAACAGAGACTAGGGTAGCAACTGCACATTAGTTTTGTTTGTTTTTTCCTTTGCTGCTGCATTGAGTTGACACAAATCATCTGAGCCCTTGCCAGGGCCGCTGTGAGGTGGTGACAGAGAGACCGAGTGATGGCTCAGAAGGCTGGGATGGAAGGCATACACTTGCAGTGTGACCTTGGGACAGCCGTGGCCTTGAGCCTTGGCATTGCGGTCTCTCCGTCAGGGTGGGTGATAGAGCCTTCTCCACTGGTGTCGTGAGGGTGAAGCAAGTATGATAACATAGGTGAACTGCCGTGGGAGGCACGGTTAGTGTCCTAAAGCCACCAGAAGTCAGAGCCCAGGGTCCCAGGACAGGGAGAAGAAAAAATCACTTTTTTCATTAGAATACATATATAGTCAGCGCTCAATTATCTGTTGCCAAATTGTCCCCATTTCTGGAAAATGCTATTGCCAAGATTTCTTAATGAAGTCCTCTTAGCATTTCACAGCTTCTTATTTTGTTCTCATTTGCATGAGGCCCAAAGGGAGTGAAAGGAATGAAAGTCCCGTAAAGACAAAACCCAGCTAACACCAGGGCCCCTCCTAGGGAAGGTGTGAGCCGTGAGACAGCGCACTGGGAGGGCGGGGTGGCCCTGCCCCAGCTGCGGGCCTGTACCGGAGCTGATGCTCCCCACTGGCTGCACGGGAGGCAGGAGGCAGCGCCACCATTAACACTTTTTTTTTTTAATATTACAAATTCCCAGAACATCTGACACATCCATATGCGGGCATGAAAACCAAAATGCCTTCCAAAGTTGAAAATAATGTCACTTAGAATTATTCATTACTGCGGAGTGTCCACCATCTTGGCTTCTGCACACACTTGCTCCTCTCCGCTCACAGAGATCATTGAGTCGATAGTATTTGGGCTCCCAGAGCGGACAAATGCAGGCCACGGCACCAACGTGATCCACCTCCAACTGAAAACACCTTCAGCAGCCGTGGGAAGATGCCCCTGTGAAGAGCAGGTCTAGACGGCAGTCCCCCCTCCAGGCTGAGTGAGGGACAGGAAGGTGCCTGGTGCTGCAAGGCCAGCCTGCCTGAGCCATGCGGTGTGCCCCGGCTCCCTGTCCATGGGACAAAGCCAAGTCGCCCTTCCCAGGACACCCAGAGGCCACCCCAGCTGCACAGGGCCTCTGACTCCTTGAGCATTTCACAGAGGGACAAAGAAGTCCTCTGCCAAGGGACCAAAGGCTGGACTTCTTCCCTCTGCCTCTCCCCAGCTCTGCCTCCACCCGCTTTATACGCAGGGGTTCCATGTGAGATTTCATTGACAAAGGGTTACACGCACTAAAAAAAATTAAATTAAATGAAAAATAAGTGTGAGCCCTGGCTGGTGTCGCTCAGTGGATCGAGCGCGGGCTGTGAACCAAAGGGTCGTCAGTTCGATTCCCAGTCAGGGCACATGCCTGGGTTTCCGGCCAGGTCCCCAGTGGGGGGACCATATGAGAGGCAACCACACCTTGATGTTTCCCTCCCTCTCTTTCTCCCTTCCTTCCCTTCTGTCTAAAAATAAGTAAATAAAATCTTTAAAAAAAAATAAGTGTGAAAACTACAGACCTCACCCAACACCTTCCCTGTGCAGTTAAGAACACCAAGGCACACCAGAGACAAGCAGCAGCGGGGCCCAGGCCACCAGGGGCAGAGCCCTCCCGCAGGCAGACAGCAGCGCCCCTCAGAGGCGGACCGAACCACTCGCGGCTGCACAGCTGCTGCATGCAGCGCCTTGACCCAGCTCAGCGGCTGCCTTGGAATTTCTAGCTTAGAGCCCAGCAAGCTGTATTTTTAGCGAGTTCCCCAGGTGATTCTTAGGCACACGGAAGTTTTAGAACAATTTCCAACTGGCAAGGTTGATATCACCTTAAAGTTATTATTTTAGAATGGTGACAAAAAAAAAAAGGATGGTTAGGATGCGGATCATCCCCCAAGCAGACCAGTGTCTACGGGTGGGGCTGTTTTTACTCCCTGGTGCCTCGGTTCTATTCTTTCAGCTCTAGGGCCCCCAGCGTAAGAGTCTGCACAAACCAGAACAGAGACCGTTGGGGTTACAGGAAGAGACCCAGCAGATTGACTACCGGCCGAAACCCTGCCCTTTACCGATGGGGAATCTGAGTCTTACAGAGGGAAGAGCCGGGCCCAAGGGCAGAGGCAGCACCAGCCTGGAACCTTCTGGGCCTGGGCGCTCACGGTGTCCACACGGTTTCTCTCATGAGAGATAACAAGAGACACTAGACGTCCCGGGGTCAGTGCCCCGGCCCTGCCTCCAGCCTATCCCCGTGGTCCCCACGCTGACGCACTCTGACGCATACACCGCCTCTCCGGCTGATGACGTCATCCGTTCTGCCATTCTCTCAACTTCAGCCCCACCTTCTCCCACGTGGCCCCTCCCCCAGCTACGGCTCAGTGAGCGCCTGCGCACGGAAGAGCCTGAGACTCAAAGAAAGAACGGGGCACAGCCTGGGCACACCGCCAGCCCGCAGCGGGTCCTAGCCTCCACGGGCTGCCGGTGCGCCTCCGCCTCCCCGCTCCCCCGCCTCCCATCGCGGTCAGACTCCAGGATAACCGCAGCCGGCAGCGATGGATGGGCCCCTTCGCAGGCGCCGACGCGCCAGTTCTTCCAGCAGCACTTATCAGTGTCTTCCTGGCGCCCAGAACTTGGCTGAATGGATGGAGGATCACCTCCCTCTGTCACTAATGAGCACATTACAGGCACCGCCTGGGCCACAGGCTGATAATCAATAGGAGAGGATTTACAGCGACTTTGGAGTCACGCTGCCTCGGCCAGCCCCGTTGCTCTTCATCAACGGCCCACGCTGTTCGGGACGACCTTGGTGGGTTGCATGCCCTGGGGAGGGACGTGAGAAGCCAAGAGAATCACAGGCTGCTCTAGCTCAGGCAGGGAACTCGGGTGGGGGCCGTTCTGCCCACAACCAGCCCGATACACGGGAAGAGTGACCAGACTGTCCTGTGTAACCCCAAAACAACCCCAGCGCCTCTTCTGGAACATCCATGACACTGGCAAGCTAATCGTCACCTGTGCAGCAACACCAGGCTGCCAATGGCTACAAATGGCCAGGTTGGGTTGAAGCGTTTCCAAGTCTCTCTCCCTGCAGATGTCTAGAAGAAACAGACGACGGAGAGAAGGCCCATCTTCCACCCCCGCCTTGGTCTTCGGCTTCTGTTTGTATTTCCGGTCCTGATCCAAAGGAAAAAGATTGGGTTGGATGACCTCTTGCTATCCCAATACGGCTCTACGCGTGTGCAAACCTTGCCTGGAGTCCTCCTGAGACAGCTGCTCCCAGTACACCCAAGCCTGAAGTAACCATGTTCTTCTTAGATAGTCACATCAATGTCTATACCTTTCGGTACTTGGAGATGAATTCTCAGGTCAACACCAAATGCAAGGACACGCTGTCAAATCACCACTTCTGCCTGAGCCATAGTGAGTACCGAGTTTGAGGTATGCACACCTTCTTCCTGCCAGACGCATAGATCCAACTTCATCTAGGACATCTTCTCCCGAGTGATCTGGGGCCCCCCTCCGTCAACATATTTACAACTGAACTCACTGCCCCCCAGACCTGCTGCTTCTCCTGAGACACAAGCGGCTCCTCCAGTCACCCATTCCCTGTCCTGTGGGCTTTTATGCCTCCATCTTCCTCATCCCCCATCGGGTGCTACCAATTCTGACCCTGAATGGCTGCCAAATTCATGCTCTACCCACTAAGTCAGCGTTAGCCTGAGCCCCATGACAGCAAAATCTCCCTGCTTTGTCCTCCTCCTTTGGAGAGCTCTCCGTCACCCACCCTCACTGAGACCACTGCCACCCTCCTAAACCTCAGACCGGAGCCTGCGGGTCAGAAAGCCCTGACGAAGTATCATCGAGAGCAAACTTCTGAGCGCGCGTTCACAGGACAACAGCGTCAGACTCGGCAGGCTTCCCTAGATTTGCATCCTAACCACACCCACGTGCACGAGCGCCACCATGCGCTCTGCAGGCCAGCTTCACGGGGACAGCGCGAGCTGCCATGGTGGGGGGCACAGGCTCTGTGCACTTGACTCAAATGTTCTAGCTCAGTCACACAAACAACCCAACAAGCACCGATGACTCTGTGGGGACTGAGGTGCAGAGGGACCGGAACGTGTCCCAGGGACCCAGCTGCAATGGCAGAGTCAGAGAGCAAGCCCAGGCTGTGTGGCATCCATGTCCTCTTCCTGGGGACATTCCTTCCAGTGCCTCACCTCGCTTTCCCTTTGAGGCCAGTTCAGAAGCCCCTCCCCACCACCACCTCCTCCTACAATCTGTGATTCCTTCCTCCATCTCGTCAGAAAGAAAACCATTCTTCCTTGGGACTTCCTTTACACCTCGCTCTGGGTGATCACGTAGCGCCTTTTATTCTGTTTCTTTGTGTGCATATTTGTCTCCTCCAGACTCTAAGTTCCTTGTCGGAGAAGATGTGTCCATCCCTGCTCTGCCTCCCCACACCTGCCAGGGGACTTGGGGACCATCGGGGTGAGCCCTGCCCCACCTTCGGCCACCGTGACATTCCTGGGACTGGCGCATCCCCTGTTCCCATGACACCCTCTGTCACAGTCCATCTTATTCACGGGTCAGTGTCCTGGACACAACTTCACCACTCCCAACCCTGCTCCCCTGAGTAGGTCCCAACAGGGCATTCTAGAAATATGCCAAAGCTCCTTCTCCTGCTTTCGGAGCTGGTCCTACACTGAGCAGCAGGCCAACAGCAGAAGCCAAGACTCGGGCTTCCAGGTCAGGTGTGAGTCATCCTCCCAGGTCCCACCTGGCAGTAGCCGGTGTGCAAAAGGGGCCGCCGAGCCGGCTGCTTCTCCCACCCTCCTCCATCTGCCTGCTGCTCGGGGCCAGGCCGCTCCCCTTAATCTCAGAAGAGACCGTTGTGCGTGCTGGGAAAAGCAGGTGGTGAATATCCCCGGTACAAGTACTTGTAAGCCTCACCCCTAATCGGTCACTACTAACAGAGCAGACAGTGACATGTGAGTCTTTTCCGTATGGCTGACCCTGCAGCTCTAGGGGGCTGAAACCAGCTTGGGACCTTGGCCACTAAAGAGCCGGGGGCAGGCCGGGGGGCGGCGCTCAAACCGTTGCCTCTCTCACCTGTGTGACTCACAAAAGAAGCAGGTTTTAGTTAGTCCAACTTCGGATGGATTTGTGCTGCCGCCTCTCCCACCTTCTGAACACCCACCACCCCGCAGTGACGGGGGTTGTGGCCCCCAGTTTTAACCGCCTGGGGCTCAGGAAGGACTGTGGAGAGTGAGGGAAATAAGAAGAGCCCCTTGCCAGCTGCACCCTGGGTGCCAGGATAGGTGCCTCGTCCGCACAGCACCTGTGCAAAGCAAGGGTATCGCCCCCGGTTTAGAAGAGGTTGGGGCGTGAGGTATTAAGGAGTATGCCCCTGACGGCACTGACCCCTGGGCCTGCCTGGCCCTGAGTGTGCTCCCCTGTCGGGGCCCCCGGCCCTGGCACGCGACCCGGCGGGTGGGTAGTCAGCGTGGGTGCCTAAGGTTTCTCGTCCTCATGCCTCCGCTTGCAGTTTCTCCGACGCGGAACGCAGTCTCTCCGCCATCGCATCCCTGTGTCGTGGCTCCTCCTCCAGGAAGCCTCTCTGTTTCCCCCCAACCTCATGCTTGCAGCTAAACTCCAAAAGAACCTTCTAGCAGCCGAGTGCCCCGTGCTCGGGGTCGGCCATCCACAGGCCCCCAGCGAGTGTCGCTGACTGTCCTGAGACCAGTGGGCAGGGTTTTAGCCGGGCCACGCCACGTTCAGGCACAGGGTCAGGGGGTTGCTTCCCCGGGGCACCCAGACATTCTCACTGCCTCTTATTGCTCCAGGACCAGTAGGTGTGCTCAGGCTGCCACACAGCCCCCGAGCCCGGCTCCCTCCCCTCTGAGGACAGCGAGGGTGGCCGGGCACATGAGTTGCCGGAGCGCAGGCTCCTCGGATGCCAGGGCAGGCAGCTGCCGCTTCTGTCCAGGTCTGACCTAGGCTGACCCCAAGGGCAGTTGTCACCGCTCTTCCCCACCTGCGGCTGGAGCAAAAGCTGGGCCAAAGTGCCCAGCCCAAGATGGGGAGGAGGAGAGTGGGCACGGCCCACTCCACCTCCTGGTCGTCTCCTACCCGACCGCGGAGTGTGGATCGACAGACGGGGGACATGGGCGTCAGCACCCCTGCCCACGCGGCTCCAGTGCAGAGTCTGTACTGAGGCGCTCTCTCCTGTTACACTAACTGACCCCAAATCCCTGTGTCCTTTGTGACCCTCAGGGCTCCCTGGCCACCAGATCGGTGGCTGGGGGACGGACACAAATGCAAGTGTCTGTAGGAGCGGCAAGAGACATAGGACACCAGGGCACCAGAATGGTCTCCAGAAGCCTGGAGGCTGATGGTTCTAGACAGCAGGGTGGACGAGCACCAGGGCTCCTCTGAGGCCAGTGTGGAGGAGCTTGGAGCTTCTGTGGGCTTGGGGCCCCGGGCCCCCTCCCCACCTGTCACACACACAGTGCCGGGTCAGGCCCCAGCACCACGGGCTCCCGGGGCCTCAAGGATGGCCCAGACCACAGTCCCTCCCAGGTTCTCCAGGAGGCTGAGGCTCTGACTTTCTCGGCACACATCTTAGTCCCAGAAAAAAATTTCATCCCCCAAATTCTAAACCAGAATTTTCAGACATGCTGGGAGAAGAAAAAGAGTTGGTTCAAGCAAAACTTTAAGTGGCTGACAAGGAATAGAAACAAAAGGTGTGGCCGGAGAAGGGGCGGGGCCCGGGCCCCAGTTCACTCAGACACGCACCTGGCAACCCGTCCCTGGCACGCTGCTGCTAAGTCACCCGGCCCCCACAGTCCCAGCCTTGCGGAGCCAAGTGCCTCTCCCCTCCCCAGGACATAACTGAGAATTGAGGGGTGACCTCAGATCAGGGGCCAGAGGAGTGAGTTCCCAGAGAGTCGTGTGGTCTTCAGCATTTTAAATGTCTTCCTGGAAGACGGAGGGGAACTCCCCGAGCCAGATGGTGAAGGTTCAGCCAGTGCTAATGTGTACCGCGAGTCCCTGAAAGGGGACCAAGATGAGGGGCCACGTGGCCAGAGCTGGGAGGGGTGGCCCCTTGAGAGCCTGCTGGGCTGATGGAGGTGGAAGAGGGAGCGAGGGAGGGGACTCAGGGAGTGCATTTGAGGAAACAGTCTGGAGAAGTCATTAGGAGGCAGTAGCTGACCTGCACTGCTCTGAGCAGAGCAGAGGGTCAGGGAACAGCTGGCAGGAGGATGGGGAGCCCGTGGGGGGTGCGGGGTGAGGGGAGTAGCAGCTCTGCCCCAGGTCAAAAGCCCTCCAGGGCCTTCCCGATGCCCCCCACCCCCACCCCGCTCTCTGGGCCAGCTGCACCTGCACCAGTCCCTTGCAGCACTGAAAAGCTGGAAGTCCTCTGCCACCTGCCACCACCTCCCTCACTCCTCCCCGCCACCAGCCACCAGTGCCTGCCCTGCCCCTGACATCCCAACTCACAGCCCGCCACGTGGGGTCACAGGTGCGCAGGCGGCTCAGAGCCCACCCTCCTCTGTGCCCTTCCTAGCTAGAAGCAGCCCCCACCTCCTGCAGTTTGGAGAGAAGGCTCCAAAAGCTGCCCCCACCCCACGCCCAACCCCTGCCACTGCTGAGTGAGTGGAGCAGAGCGCCACGCTGGGGGCCTCGAGCCAGGCTCCGTCCTGACCCCGCCACCGGGAACCTGAGGGCCCAAGCGTGCTCTCTGAGCTCAGCGCAGGGAGGCAGCCTCCCACCCCCACATTGGTGCTGGGAAGGCCACTCAGAGTGGGTGAGGTACTCACTTGGCCTCCGTAGGCCACGCAGCCTGGGCGTGCGGGGAGACACGCCAGCTGTGGGCAGTCGCCTCAGGGGCTCTGCATGGCCACTGGGACCTCGGTTCTGCAAGCCCCCTTCCTTCCTGGGAAGCAAACAGGAAAGTGTGCCTGCAGCCACGACTGGGAGCACTTTCCCCTCTAGGGGACCCACCAAATGTGGGAGAGCCTCCGCCCAGGGCGCCTCCGCCCAGCCTGCTCCTTTAGTTCCGTGCTGTTTTCAGTTCTGGGCGAGGGCCAGGGTTAGGCTGGGAGGTCTCGGGCAGGTTCTGTTATTTAACAGGGGCTGGGAACTGTTATAAAGGACCTTAAGGTGTGGCCCTGGGCCCCTGGACAGCCTCACCTTCACGCGGGTCTGCTAGGGCCCTGTCACACAGGAGAGAATTCCATCACGTCATCATGTAAGGCTCTTAGAGCACGTTCATATTCAGTGATTATGAATATGCGCTATGATTGACTCCATAACAATAAAAATATTTACAGTTATGCCTAGTTATATGTATATAATAACACAGCTGGTATAGAAATAATGGCTCTTTATATAATAATAAGTACCAATAATTATTACACCTCCTTTCTTTCCTACCCCCCATGGTGGCCAGTTCAGGGCTCTACCCTGACCCCTAACCGGGGGTGTTGGCCGCCAGCTGGAAGGAGGCTATGCACACTTAGGAGAGAACCAAGCAGTTGCTTTTCATCCCGAAGATTCTCTGCCTCTCTTTAGATGCTCTGAGGGGGTTGGTGGGGTGAGTACTTGTTTGAGAATCAAAATCAGGTTTCAGGCCCTTAATTCAATAGCCAACATGGGATAATGGCAGGAAAACAGGGTTGGCAACCAGAGACACTGGTTTGGGATTACACCTGGGCCCATTGTGTGACCTCGAATTATAGCTGGGCTCACTATGTGACCTTGAGTTACACCCGGGTCCACTGCATAATCTTGAGTTACACACGGAGTCACTGTGTGACCTTGAATTACACTTATGCTCATTGTGTGACCTCGATCATGTCACCTCATTTCTAGGGGCCTCAGTTCAGCTGTAAACTGTGGGTGATAGCATCTACTGAGCACTGTGGTTACATTCAAATGCCTGGCATAAAGTAGGTTTTCACAAAGAATGCAGATATTTTTGTCCTGTAAAGCCCAACTCCTTGCGACTCTGGCCCTCCCCTTTATTTCTTACTCCACGTCCTCTGTGTGGCCCACTCAGCACAGCGTCTGTCTCATCAGAAGCTCACAGTGCAAAAACAAATTTCCCGCAGTAACCACAGACTTCAGGAGACGCGCTGGAGTAGGTTAGCTGTGAGTACCACAGGCCACCAAGCACAGATCCGCTTAACGCTTCCTCACTGGGCCCGGCACTAGGAAGGCAGGTTGGAACAGACAGCGGTGGCCCCTGCCCTCAAGGGGTTTACCCTCCATTTCTTATTGGCTTTTGTTTCTTTCGCATCTAACATAAATGTATGTAGTAGGTGCTCAACAAAGTTTTGATGAAATAAAGGGGGGTGAGAAGGAGGAAGAGGGGGAGCTGAGGAGGAGGAGAAGGAGAGAAAGGAAGAAGATGAAGATCCCCTCCAGGCGACAGAGAGTACCCAGGGGTGCAGGCAAAGATGGAGATGGGGGCAGAGCTGGCCCTTTGGTGACAGTGACCTCAGGGCTGACCCGGGAGGCCTGCCGGGAGGACTCCTGTGAACGGCCAGCACGGGGCTGCCACTGAGCAGCCAGGAGACGGGGGCAGGTGCTGCCCTGCAGACTGGGGGCAGCCATTAGAGTCTCCGCCTCGTGAGAAGGGGGCAAACATGAGGAAAGTGGAAGTTTTAGATGAAAACCCCATGGCAAGTCCTGAAAGCTTTCACAGTCTGGTTTTAGAACCCAGGCTGAGACGGTGAGGCCTGGCCTTCGGATTGTGCTGGAGGAGGGGAGAGGGGAGGGCAGGGCTGGCAGACCTGATGGTGGCACAGATTAAAATAAAGCACCAGGCCCCGATCCGTGCGGCTCAGTGGGTTGGGCGCTGACCCACAAAGCTAAAGGTCGCCACTTTGATTCCCGGTCGGGGCACGTGCCTGGGTTGTGGGTTCAGTCCCCAGCAAGGACACATATAAGAGGCAACTGATCAATGTTTCTCTCTCACACAGATGTTTCTCTCCCTCTCTTTCTCCCTCCTTTCCCCTCTCTCTAAAAATAAATTAAACATCTTTAAAATGAATAAATAAATAAATACAGCATGAGCCCTGGCCAGTGTGGCTGTTGGTTAGAGCATTCTTCCATAAACCAATAGGGCACAGGTTCGATTCTCAGTCCTGGCACATACCTAGGTTGCAGGTTTGGTCCCTGGTCAGGGTGCGTACAAGAGGCGACCAATCAATATTTCTCTCCCTCTCTCTCTTCCTCATTTCCCCTCTCTAAAATCAATGATCATGTCCTCGGATGAGGAAAATAAAATAAAGCCTGAAAAGGGAGGCCACACTGACTGCCAGGAGAATGTCAGGAGATGAAATGGGAAACTGAGGCAGAAAATCAGGGACAGACGGGGCAGGGTGTGCAGAGTCTACCATGAGAGCAGAACCTCTCTCCCTGCTCAGGCCAGAGTGGGCAGGCAGTGGGGGTACAGACCTCGGCTCCTGAGGGGCGGGGGGCCAGGTCCGGGTCATCGGTTTCGCATAAGACAGTGCAGTGTCTGCCTCAGAGCAAGTCTCAATAAACGTGTCACTGAGCAAATGCTCTCAGGGGGCTTCCTGTCTACTGACCACACCCAGCCGGTTATAGCAAGGGGTGCCAGGCTCATTCAAATGCCCCTTCCTTGGAGCAGGAAACATGGGGACTGGGGAACCGGGAGTGAGGGGGGTGCCAGGGGAGGGTCCTTTGGGCCAGGACCTCCCCCGGCCTGCTGTGGTGTGCCTAGGGGTCCGGAGCTGGAAGGAGAGGCCCCCGGGGATGTCCCGTGGGTGAAAAGAAGTGAGCCCACCGCTCCCCCTCCTCTCCACCCACATCACCTCCACTTTTATCTACTCGAGAGACTGAAACTGCGTTTAGGATTGTTTTTTAAAAAAGCGTCCCATTGATTTAAAAGGAAAAAAGTGTTTGTAGTGTCTTGTATTTAATAGGCAAAAATTAAAATTAGACTGAAAAAGAAAATTGCCAGTGAAAGCACAAACGTCATTTGCAAATTCTGTCCTCTGGGTGGTTTGGGGGGACTATTCTGTGCTGTCTGCTCCCAGAAACGTTCTTCCCATAGAAAAGCTGAGGGGTTCCAGACAAGTGAGAACCACACACCTCTGCGGAGCCTGCTGGGGTTGACAGATCTGGGGACTTCTCCATTCGGGCCCCCTCCTGCTCTGCCCACCCTCAGGCTCCTTTCTGTAGCCGCCCCCCCCCCCCGGGTCTTATTTGGGGGACGCTCTTCTGCCTGCTCTCCCTCCTGGCTCTGAGACACCCTCCAAAGTGAAATGGTGGCTATTCAGTGTCCACTGCCAAGGCCCGATTTTGCAGAGCACACCCCCACACCTTCCTCCAGAGCCTGGTTTCCATGGCAACCGCCTCTCCTCCCTCAGGGCACCACCCCCGCCACACTAGGGTACCTCCTCCATCTCGCCTGGGGATGATTCCTGCGCCCAGCTCTCTGGTTCTGCTCACCAGCCCCAAGAGAACACGGGATCGGGGGTGGGGCAGCACTTCAGGGGCCCCCACTTGTGGACGTTTCTGAGGTCTTGGGTGCCACTGTGTTTCAGGCCTTCTCAGCAGATCCCCTCGGCTTCCTGCCGACAACGTGCTCGCGCTCTCTCTCTGTTAACACACTCTTCCGCAGCCGCTGCGGCTGTCTTGACTCCGTCCTGCTCACGAGAAAGATTTGGAGATAAAGGAATGAGCTGAGAATTCATTCTCAGAGCAGAGAGAAGAGGCTCCGAGAGGAACGGCCGCTCCATGTCTGTTCTCCCTCTGCAGCTCCCCACCCTCAGGCGCATCCCTTCCCCGCCCCTGAGCCAACTCCTGCCCCTGCCCTTCCTCTTCCTGCCCCTCCTGCCTCTCTTTCCCCTGCTCCCCTCGCCCCTCACCCTCATGCCCTCTCCCCATCTCCTTTCTCTCTCCTCTCTTCCCTCCTTCTCTCTCTTGTTTTGGTGCCAGAAAGAGCCTCGTTACAAAGAGAATGTAAAGAGTCAACGAGGAAAGGAAAACACCACACATAGCTGATTAAAATGTCCTGCAAAATCTAATTAGTACAGCCCTGGCTGGCGTAGCTCAGTGGATTGAGCACGGGCTGGGAACCAGAGGGTCCCGGTTCGATTCCCAGTCAGGGCACATGCCTGGGTTGCGGGCCAGGTCCCCAGTGAGGACCATGTGAGAGGCAACCATACAGTGCTGTTTCTCTCCCTCTCTGTCTCCCTCCCTTCCCCTCTCTCTAAAAATAAAAAAAAAAAAAAAATTTTAAATCTAATTAGTACAGCTCAAACCGGAATGAAGTGTGACCCCCCCAATCCCGGGCCCATTTGGCTGTTACCGAGGCTTCTCAGAGGCCCAGCCAAGAGCCCATGAGGCCACAGACTCTCTCGCATGGCGTGCCTTTGGGGGTCTCTGCCACGCCTGCTGCCACCGCCCTGCTCCCCTTGGAGTGGCACAACAGTCACTCACTCCCTTCTTAGAGACGTGGGCAGAGAGCTCAGTCCTATCTGTGGTCTGAGCCTGGGACTGTGTGTCCCCAAGATGAGCAGTAGTCGGTGTCTAGGACTTTTGGGGCAGTCCTGCCTCTTCCAGATGGGGGAGGAGAGGCCTCGGCAGCAGCCTGCCC
This sequence comes from Micronycteris hirsuta, assembly GCA_004026765.1. NCBI lineage: Eukaryota > Metazoa > Chordata > Mammalia > Chiroptera > Phyllostomidae > Micronycteris > Micronycteris hirsuta. The sequence continues at coordinate 24,519 of PVJI01011555.1, read as the reverse complement.
ACCAGGTCCGGTTCTCCTGGGCTGTGTGTTTACATCCGCAGAGCAGGGCTCAAGGAAGAAGGGGGGCTTGGAAGTCAGTGGACCCCAGGTCAAACCCCTGCCCCGCCACTGATTAACTGTGTGACCTTGGGCAGACTGTTCTGCCTCTCTGATCCTGGTTCCTCGCTGCACCAGGGGGATCGTTCTGCCCTGCGATGTAATTAAATAGATTCCAGCAGGAAGGGGACGTGAAGCGTGGTCACACAGTGGGCAGGCACTCAGCAAATACAATTGCCCTGTTGTCCAGCTGTGGCCCCCCGGGGAACATGGTCACCACACCCCCATCTGCAGCAACCCCTCCGGGGCCAGGCTTAGGGATCTGCTCAGTAGGTGAGAACAGAGTCTTCAGAGCCCCAAAGTCTTTCCCCGAGACACACCCTGGACAGTTCAGTGAGCCTCCGAGGCTCTGAATCCTAAGCCCCTGGGAAATGGGGTTGACAAGGTCCGCGTGGGGGTGCAACCCCTCAAGGTGACGGGCACACAGCACCCGGTCAGCAGGCAACAACCCCTCAAGGTGACGGGCACACAGCACCCGGCCCGCAGACCCTGTGACTGTCTTTCACCTCCAGCGCCTCATCTGGAAAACGGGAGTAAACATGGCACCTACCTCACAGGTTGGAGTGAGGATGAAAACACTAATGAGCTAGCGTCTTCAATCCTAGAGCGATGCCAGGCATGTTGTATGCACTGCATTAATAAAACATGCCCTGGCTCACTCACATGGCCCAGTGCCCTCTACCCCTGAGGCGTTTACGGGAGGGGGAGACATGGGGGCCCAGCCCTAACTTTCTCCCCAGAGATAGTGAGGCTGGAGTAGGATCTGCTGCAGAAAAGAAAGGGACCGAGAAGATGTGTGGAAAGGAGAGCTGCCCTCATGCCACACACCCCCGCCCCCCGCCATCAGAGCTCCCCCACACTTAACCTGCTGGGTGTGGCCGAGGCCCGTCCCTGAGCCACGCAAACCATAGTATCATTTCCAGGACCCTCGGGTTTAACCAAAGCTCACCACTCCCCACGCCTTCAGTCCTCATGAAGCTCACCCCCCACAGAATGCTGCCAGTCAGATGGTCTCGGTCCCACCTCTGCCCTGTTGCAGAAGTGTGCACAAGCAAGTGGTGTGAAGTAGGGGTAGCCAAATGGAACGGGAAAGCATGTCCTGCCCCAGCCGGGTGGCTCGGTTGGTTGGAGCACTGTCCCGTGGACCTAAGGTTGTGGGTTTGATCTTTGGTCAGGGCATGTACAGGAGGCAACTGATTGATGTTTCTCTCTCACATCAATGCTTCTCTCTCTCTCCCTGTCCCTCCCTTCCCCTCCCTCTAAGAATCAGTGAACCTGTCCTCGAATGAGAATTAAAAAAAGAAAGAAAGAGAAAAGCATGCCCCAAGGGCAGCGAGTGGCGGGTGTGGCCCGTTTTGGGGGAGGGCAACTGGCCTCAGTCTGAGTGCAGGTGGGTCAGGGAGTGAGGAGGCTGCAGTGGGTCCAGCTCCTGAAAGCAGCGATCCAGCCGCGGGGCCCCAGGCAGGCAGGGGGTCGCCCTGGAGTGAGGGTGGACCTCATCCCCGGGGCGGCCTGGGCTCTGCTGCCATCACTTGAGGAGAAGCCCCCCAGGCTCTGCTCCCCGCAGTGACAGACTGCTGTGCTTGTCTCCCCCCCAGGTCAAGTGTACTCCTTCAGCCAGCAGCCCCAGGACCAGGCCGTGGTGTCGGGGCAGCCGGTGACACTGCTTTGTGCCATCCCGGAATATGATGGCTTCGTCCTGTGGATCAAAGACGGCCTGGCTCTGGGTGTGGGCAGGGACCTCTCAAGTGAGTACCCCCAGACCTCCCCCACCTTCCCAGGAAGGCCTGGGACCCACCCCTGCTTTCCCCTCCACCCACCCTCCCAGGGAATCCCACCTCCAGGGGTCACCGCGGCTCCTCCAGCTGAGCGAGCCCCAGGTCCAGGGTCCAGGGGACTCTGAGGGACCCCCAGAGAACTGGTACTCAACAGCCACTAACCCCTCGACTCCGGTGATCGCTTCCAAACCTGACACAACGCTGCCCCGGACCCTCTGTTCTAAAATCAGACTTGATTCCTGTCAAGTCCGATTTCTAGAGGTGTCTCCATCCAAAATGCACTCCCCACTGATGTCACCACCTGACCCCGAGACTGGTATTCGCTCGAGATGCACTGGCGGGCTCCTGGGGCCGTTGGCGGCTGCCCCCTGCACTCCCTGGTCTGCGCCATCTGGGCACCTGTTAACTATTGTGCTCGTCAGCCTTCAGCCCGGAGACCTGTCCTCCAACCGTCCCCTCCTCTGGGAGAAAAGAGCATGGAACCACCCTCCTGGCCCCGCCCCACCCAGCATTCTTCCTCTCGCCAGAGGACTCCAGGCCAGCGACTCTTTGTTCGGCTCGGCATAAACTGTAAACCTCAGGACAAGGGACCTGGGCGTCCCTGCGACTGGGCACCAGCTGAGGGTGGAGGAGGAGAGAAAAATGTGTTTGTGCCGGAGAAGTAGCTTTGTCTCTCTCGTGGTGTACAGCTACAGGAAGGTAAAAATCGAAGGGCTCTCTGCAACAGGATGGTGGGGGAATTAATATTTTAAAATGTGAGTTATGTCTTGCCAAAAATGTATACTGAAAAATTATAGCGGTGGCCAATGGCATCACAGGACGTGAGTGCTGCAGCCCAGCTGAGCATAGAGGAAATGCAAACAATAGCTCCGAAATATATGAAGCTGCCAGAACATTTAAGCATGATGGGAACCAGCCGTGTCCCGGGCCTCTGGACTCCCGCACCCTAGAGGAACGCAGGGAAGGATACGACCTTCCCAGACTAGAATCGCTCGTGCCCTGCTCGGAGCCTGGCCCCACACTGTTGCTAGTTAAGGAGGCTCTCGGGACCCCCAGTCGATGGTTTCCAGCCCTCAATCGGGAGCTGTGGTCTTGCTGAGTTGGTGGCCAAGGGAGGCCCAGGTCCCCCCTGGTGGGTCACAGACTGGTCATCACTGCACAGATCACTGAACCTCTGCGCTCATTTCCATGAATGGCTTCCCGGGCTCCGGGACCGGGTCCTGCTAAGTGCTGAAGGGCACTGGGCTCTGATGAACGGGCATCTGCTTCCCCCTCGCCTTGACTCCATTCATACGAAGAAGCTTGGCCATCTCCCCGCAGAGCCGATGAACTCCAAGTCCTGATAGGACGTTTCCTCTGTATTGGATCGCCTGTTCCCAAAATAGAATCAAGACAACAGTGACAGACACGTGCGCACCCCATAAACACCGAGGAGAAAGTGAGAGGCACAGATCACAAGTCAGTTCAGCAAGTGTTTCGCACAGCACTTACCACCACACCATTTTCCTGTGGGGAAACTGAGGCTCAGTCTCGCGGGACTTCCACCTGCTGCGGCCTGTGGTCAGTCCCCCAGGAGGGGTGTCCTAGACGAAGACCTCACAGTCTCTCTGGTCACCACGGTGGGAAAAAACAGTCAAAGAAAGTGATTTATAAATCTGCTCCCTTGTGTTGATAGGACATTTTTCTTCTAAGAAGCTCAGACTGTCTCTCCTAAACCTGCAATGACCCACAGGGAGAAACAGAAGGGTTTGTCCCCTGTATGTGACAGGTAAACAAAGTCACAGCTGAGAAAGAAATTGATTCAAACATACACCAAAGCCCAGTGCCTGGGACCCTGGCCCCTACCCCCAAAAGGCCCAGATGCCGGCTCTGCTCTCACTCAAGAGGATGGGACCTCTTTGTGCCCGGCCTCATGAACACTGTCCTGTAAACCAACATACACGACCCGAGGCGCCAGGCTCCTTCCACAGGTTATCCCATCCGATTGTCACCAGGACTCTGCAAGGTCCTAGCTTTGCTCCTGATGACAGAGCACAAAATAAGTGACTAACCCAGGACACCACCTATGGGAAGGGAGACGGCTGACATTTATTCGAACCCAAGCAATCTGACTGCAGTGCCCAGACTCCCCATGATTTTGCCTCCCCCGAGAATCGCAAGAGGTAGGAACGATACTGTGGAAGGAGCTAGAACGTCCTCAGAATGTACGCTTCTGGATGTTTTCTGAAGACGCTGCCAGTCCTTGGGATATCATCACAGCTCTGTCGCCTAATTAAGCAAATAAAAACAAACGCATCACTGTTGTTTTCAGCAGCTCCTGAGAGCGAAATCATGGCTGAGCACTTGCTTGCCTGCTTGCTTGCTTGCTTGCGAGAAAACAAAAACACCAGCCCCAGCCCAGAGGCTGCTGGGGAGCGGGAACTGATCACAGGACAGTGGGATCCAGAGGCCGGGCCAAAGGGGCTGTCGAGGTCAGCCAGCTACACTGAGCGCGGCAGCGCCCGGGAGCGCACTGGCTATAGCCCATGTGCAGCCCTGACCCTGGGGAGACCAGTTTAACGCACCTGGGCTCCTTCCCCAGGCCCAGCAGAAGGCAGGCAGGGTGGGCAGAGGCGGTGCTCTGGGGGTGGGGAGTGCCCTGCTGGTTGCCCTATAAGCCTCTCTCTGGCTGGACCTGCGCAGCTGTGGAAGGCAGGCCACCTGACTGCATGTTGGGGACATGCCAGCCATGAAGACATGAGCCTAAAGGGCTCTGCCGCACAAGGAGCACCTGCCAGACCTACTGGGAAACCTGGCAGAGAATGACAGCTACCTTCAGGGACCAGGAGTGAGGGGCTCTGCATCGCCCACCCCCCAGGGAGCCCTGCCCTGCCTCTGGAAAACCCTTAGCTTGTGGAGGCCGAAGGGGCCATAGAGCTCAGATTTTTAATCGGTAGACATCTGCAGAGTCCCTGACAGATGTTCACACCACCTGTGCTTGAATCCAGCCAGTGACAGAGACCTCACCACCACTCCTGGCAGCCCTGACCCTTGTTGGACACCTCAATTTGTTAACGACATTCTAAAATGTTTCCCTGTGACAATTCTGCCATCCGTGCTGGTGTGGTCCTCGGGAGGAACAAGAACGCACCTAGCCAACGCGGAGAGACTTTGAAATGTTTAAAGACAGAGAGCTGTTGCATGGCCTGTCTGTCTCTGTTTGTGTCTCTCGCTTGCTTAAGCCCTGGTCTCCCCTTTTAAAGGCCAAGTGTGCTCAACCCTCCCCTCCTGTGGCACCTCTCTGAGAAGTCACACTGTTCTGGTGAAGGCCCTTCGGAAAGAGGAGCCCTTTGGGACTTCCCAAAGGTGGGCAGGCCTCTGAGGAGAGAAAGGGACCAGGACAGGGAGGCAGTACCTTACAAGGGACAGGTGGGGGGAAGGGCAGAGCTCAGGCAAGGGAGTGGGTGGAAATAGATCCCGCTGAGGGAAAGCAAGGGGGCTTAGGACCCAAGACCCTGGAAAGAGAAGAGCTGCCCAACCTGGTCAGCTATGACTTGGGTTGGCATTTATATTCCACCCTACACAGCAGCAGGAAAGCTGATTAATGATTTATCGTGCTCAAGCCTTTATTTATCTATTATTCATCTCCAGTGGTACAAGGGGCCCCAGATCCCTAAGTGTCCTTGTAAGTGCTTAACCAGACCCTGGGGCTTGGGGGTGAGCCGGAGGAGCGAGGAGAAAAGGCTGCCGACAGTTCAACGTGACCCGAGCTTCCTGGGCGCTGGCAGGGCAGGCCCAGGCTGTGCGTCCTGAAACAAAAGTTTTCCCCAAAGTTCCTCTGAACCCTCTCGCAAATATTTTTCTGTTTTATTCCTTCTCTCTCCGCACGCCCCCCGCCCCTTCTCTCTTCTGTCTTTCTGTGGATCCCAGCCTGGCTCCTTCTGTCTGTCTGTGTCCTTATCAAAATGCAGGTCTACTTGGTAAACCACGGGCTCAGAGCTCAGCTTCCTGCAGGACCAAGCCCGCTGTGTCTGTCCCCGCTCGGCTTTCCCTCTCCATTCCCCCCTTCCCTCTCTAACAGCAGCTTCCCCAACAGGCCTAGACTTAACATCGACAGTTCCCTTGTCCACCCACTCTCTGCCCCAGGGCCCCAGGGACACTCGCACGGCTGGGCTCCTCACTCTGTGCCAGCCGCTGGGACAGTCCAGCCCCTGCTCAGGTGTGCACCGCTGTCCTGTTGATCAAGAATGTCACCTCCACCCCTGGGCCAGGCCCCTTGATCTGCCTGCTGTCCCCACAGGTTACCCACAGTACCTGGTGGTGGGGAACCACCTGTCGGGAGAGCACCACCTGAAGATCCTGCGGGCGGAGCTGCAAGATGACGCCGTGTACGAGTGCCAGGCCATCCAGGCCGCCATCCGGTCCCGGCCCGCACGCCTCACTGTCCTGGGTAAGCACTGTCCCTGTTTGAGACACCCACGGGGACACCACAGGCTCAGTTCCAGAAGGTGCCTTCCGATCCGATGCAGGGGGCTCTGGGTGGGCCACGCCCCAGGCATTGTCTCACAGGGCTTGGCCACTGGCCCTACTGTGTCCATAACCCCCTCCCCACCAAAAGGAGAAAAGTGAAAGTTCCTATCCTGGACATTAGAAGGCCAAAGTCACCTTCCCTGTGACCTTGTCCATCCTGTGGTTCAACTCCAGCTCAGGGAACAAATAGAGGCTTCTGGATGCTTATTTATTCCGTCAGAAAACTTACTCTTCATGCGGAATCAGCCAGGCCCTGTGCTAGGTGATGGAGAGACGGAGGAGAAGGTAATGCTGCTTTGAGTCACTTATTTCTGGACTGACCCCCCTCAGGGTGCTAACCAAGCCCCATCTTGCCAGTTCCCCTGTCAGAGTCCCCAGCTTGCTTGTCCCTGTGACTTCAGCATCTGTAGGGACCATTGCTGCCCCTGTTCCCGGTCCCGGTCCTGTCCCCACTTCCCTGCTCCTGGGAACCCTGGGCTGCCTATGTCATGCCTGGGAAAACTCATGTCAGGCCCTT